>CM053038.1:106376611-106439034 GCA_028564925.1 Lithobates sylvaticus
TGTAACAAATATATATATATATATATATATATACAGTGGTGTGAAAAAGTGTTTGCCCCCTTCCTCATTTCCTGTTCCTTTGCATGTTTGTCACACTTAAGTGTTTCGGAACATCAAACCAATTTAAACAATAGTCAAGGACAACACAAGTAAACACAAAATGCAATTTGTAAATGAAGGTGTCTATTATTAAAGGTGAAAAAAAATCCAAACCATCATGGCCCTGTGTGAAAAAGTGATTGCCCCCTAAACCTAATAACTGGTTGGGCCACCCTTAGCAGCAACAACTGCAACCAAGCGTTTGCGATAACGTGCAATGAGGCTTTTACAGCGTCCTGGAGGAATTTTGGCCCACTCATCTTTGCAGAATTGTCCTAATTCAGTTACATTAGAGGGTTTTCGAGCATGAACTGCCTTTTTAAGGTCATACCACAACATCTCAATAGGATTCAGGTCAGGACTTTGGCTAGGCCACTCCAAAGTCTTCATTTTGTTTTTCTTCAGCCATTCGGTGGTGGACTTGCTGGTGTGTTTTAGGATCATTGTCCTGCTGCAGAACCCAAGTTCGTTTCAGCTTGAGTACACGAACAGATGGTCGGACATTCTCCTTCAGGATCTCTTGGTAGACAGCAGAATTCATAGTTCCTTTTATCACGGCAAGTCTTCCAGGTCCTGAAGCAGCAAAACAGCCCCAGACCATCATACTACCACCACCATATTTTACTGTTGGTATAATGTTCTTTTTCTGAAATGCAGTGTTCCTTCTACGCCAGATATACTTGGACACACACCTTCCAAAGAGTTCCACTTTTGTCTCATCGGTCCACAGAATGTTGTCCCAAAAGTCTTGGGGATCATCAAGATGTGTTGTGGAGAAATTGAGACGAGCTTTGATGTTCTTTTTGCTCAGCAGTGGTTTTCTCCTTGGAACTCTGCCATGCAGGCCATTTTTGCCCAGTCTTTTCCTGATGGTGGAGGCATGAACGCTGACCTTAACTGAGGCAAGTGAGGCCTGCAGTTCCTTGGACGTTGTTGTGGGGTCTTTTGTGACCTCTTGGATGAGTCGTCGCTGCGCTCTTGGGGTAATTTTGGGCGGCTGGCCACTCCTGGGAAGGTTCACCACTGTTCCATGTCTTCGCCATTTGTGGATAATGGCTCTCACTGTGGTTCGCTGGATTCCCAAAGCTTTGGAAATGGCTTTATAACCCTTTCCAGACTGATAGATCTCAGTTACTTTCTTTCTCAATTGTTCCTGAATTTCTTTGGGTCTCGGCATGATGTGTAGCTTTTAAGGATCTTCTGGTGGACCTTACTGTGTCAAGCAGCTCCTATTTAAGTGATGCCTTGATTGTGAACAGGTGTGGCAATAATCAGGCCTGGGTGTGGCTAGAGAAATTGAACTCAGGTGTGGACAACCACAGTTATAGTATGTTTTAACAAGGGGGGCAATCACTTTTTCACACAGGGCCATGATGGTTTGGATTTTTTTTTCACCTTTAATAATAAACACCTTCATTTACAAATTGCATTTTGTGTTTACTTGTGTTGTCCTTGACTATTGTTTAAATTGGTTTGATGTTCCGAAACACTTAAGTGTGACAAACATGCAAAGGAACAGGAAATGAGGAAGGGGGCAAACACTTTTTCACACCACTGTATATATACATACACACACACACACACACACACACAAGACCCTCAAGGGGTCATTTCCCGCAACCCCCTTATCCCTTTCACACAATATGCATGGATATTATTGAATTGAACAAATGTGAGAATAAGTATTGTATGGTTATTGTTGACAGGTCAAGGTATCCCCTCTCTGATTTACAGTAACAATGGCTCCCATTTTGTAAACTAATCAATACAACGAATTGATATATGGTACAATATCTGACCTACTAGGGAGAATCACTATTTAGGTTATAACCCCTGGTCAGAACACCCCAGCCCCAGAGCCAACTCCGTTTCAACTTAGTCCTTCCTTGTTTAAAACAGATTTTACTTACAAGGAACAATTAAGTATAGAAACGGGATTTGGAGACAAATATGAATGGATAGAATGGGTCAGATACACAACCCAAGCAAAGGGGTTAAGTGATTGTATTTTTTGTACAAACCCAAGATCACAACTAACCACCTTTCCTCTCCCTGAAGAGGAAATAAACTTGACTTGTATAATGAGACTGTTTTCAGAAAGTATTACTGGGTCAGAATGTGTAAATGAGAAAAAGAGCTACCCTAAGACTAAAATGCAAAGTATACCCCCTTCAGTACAAGCACTACCAGGAAATCTTACTTGTTTCTCTAATAAAGATAAGGATGATACAAAGGTTGGCACTCTATCTCCTGAATACTGTGAAACTACATCAACTACAGACATTAAGTACCAATTAAAATGGTTTCAGAAACAGTAACTGCCTGATGTTTGGTGGCTGTGTGGGGACAAGAAACTAAGGCCCAGACTGCCACCTAGATGGGAGGGTAGTTGTGCCCTTACCCACTTGTTGTCACTTGTTGCTTCCCTTTTATATTGTTCCTATGACTAACAAATTGATGAAACTACCAGGTAAAACACCATTTTAAATGACTGTGTGTCCAGGATCATTTGACAACCAGGTGTATATAGAGACTTAATAGGTGTTCCACGAGGAGTTCCGGATGAATTTAAAGCGCAGAATCAAGTAACAGCAAGACTCACCTCACTCTTCCTATGGGTACAGCCCAATAGGAACGTCGACTGGATAAACTACATCTACTATAACCAGAAGAGGTTTGTGAATTACACCAGAGATGCTATTAAAGGCATAGCAGCACAATTGGAGGCCACCTCTTTGACAGCGTGGCAGAACCGTATAGCATTGGATATGTTGCTGGCAGAAAGGGGTGGGGTATGCAAAATGTTCGACACCTTCTGCTGCAATTTTATTCCAAACAATATGGCACCTGATGGAAGTATCACCAAGGCTTTGCAAGGCCTACAAATGTTATCCCAGGAACTACCTGAGAACTCTGGTGTAGAGAACCCCCTAACAGGACTCTTCGAAAAATGGTTTGGTAAATGGGGTGATCGTGCAAAAAGTTTGTTCATCTCTGTTGTCATGGCAGCCACGGTTCTTATGCTGTGTGGATGTTGCTGCATTCCCTGTATTAGGGGAATTCTTCAAAGACTGATTGACACATCTTTAACTAAGACTATGCTTTTTCAGAACAACACTGAACTATACCCGGAACCTGATGAAGATGAATTTACAGTCCTTTCAAAAGACTTATCTGTCTAAATGATAATACCTGGTAAAACAAAGAACATGGATATTTGACTTATTGACATTATTAGTATAAAAGGAGGGAGATGTTAGAGAAATTAAGTATTATACCTTTAAATGTCAATTATGAATATGCATAGAAATATAGCTTTATCTTCATTAAGTTTAAAATATTTAGAAATATGTTTTATATAACCCTATTATACTTACAATATGCTGAATAATCATAAAACAATGAAAATGCTTACATTAGCAGAAGTTGAAAAACATATAGCTCACAACAATGAAATGTTTAGAATCACGTGTACATAGCATCCTGTGGCAGGGTGTTGCCTGTAAACGGACATTGCCTCCTTCCTGCTTCACGTTGGAATAAAGGTTGAAATTATACATGTGATCAGGACATTACAAGCAGGAAGGGGGAAGGTTTACGTGTGATAAAAGAAGCATGTAATCCTATGACAGCCAGAAATGGATTATTGAAGCCTGAACATACATGTAACCATTTCTCTTGCATATGCAAATAAATGTCTTAGCTTGAATCGAGAGACGATCTGAGAATACAGATTATTCTCCAACAATATTTTGACTTTTTTTTATAGATGCACCTTCTGTGGACATCAGACGGCGATTATGCTTAGCAGGCACATCTGTATACATACATATGTTCTATGTGCATTTGATTTTACTATTTATTTCCATTACGATTCATATTTGTCACTGCCATTTTTTTGTGTTTATGACAGTGATTATATATATATATATATATATATATATATATATATATGGTTATGATCAAGCTGCTTTCTGTATAGGACCACCTCTTGTAAGAAATCTTTTTATATATCTTGCTCACTTTTGAATGCTATATAATTTATCTCTTTATGTGGAGGCTCTCGATGTTAGTCAATGGAATCCTTTTTATAGCATCTTTAATTAATTAAGCATGGGTAATTACTCCATAGACATCAAGACTTACATCGTTAGCATCACATGAGTTTAACTTGCAGTTTAGCGGACTGCAATGGTCTTGCTCTTGTTGCACTTTTGTAGCACAGAGCCGAGATTGATTGACTTGTCTAATCTTTTATCTGTATACTTTTACGGTTTTAGACGGGTCCTTTTCACTTATGCATTCATATAAGGGATGAAATGCTTCCATTCTTCCCCTTTTTTTTTTACACATTGTCACACATGCTTCTATATAATGTGATTTATCTTATTGTTTTTATTATTTTTCTACATATTAGTCAAATTATAACGTCACAATATCATTATAGGTTAGCATTTGTGCTGGGGCATGTTTATATGAACTACATGCATCTTGTTTAACTGTTCACTCATTTATTTTACTAATTATTATATTATTTTATTAATCATCTATTTATTTGTCATGTACACATATATTTAAGGTTAAGATTTTGATATTTACATATGTCTGACTATTCATCACATGCACTTGCGGTCGCTTCACATACCACATTTGATGAATTTTTTATCCTTTCATATGTTTTCACATACTTTATTATCTAATAGATTATTATATTTTATTGCTTTTTATACACTTAGATTTCTGTTTATGCACACTTTTTTTCTTTTACTCTTCTACATGTCTCATCACTACATTCAGTTTGGTCTTCATATATATATATATATATGTTGGATTTAATATTAACTCATGTCATGCTTCTGCGATTCACTTCCTGGCTGCTGTAAGCCAGGTTGCCTAAGTCAAAGGAACAATGGCTTGACTCAGGCCCACCTGCTGTGAAGATGGCTCAAGGACTAATAGATATGCTGCCTGTTAGTGGACAATACAGCATTCTTACTATGTTATCTCTCGGCGATGCCTATTGGATGGAGGGCAAAATGGGGTTGGCTATGAGTAGGCGGGTATGTTTGGATTAAAAAGAGCACACACACACTCAGGTAGCTCTCTCTCTGCCTTTTTCTCCTATGAACACAGCTGATGGTGATTCCATTCAAGCCGCATGGCTTGGCAGCCATTTTAAGGTTTTCATGGAGGGCCCTGTGATAAGTATCTTTGATATTCTTATATTATATGATTTGATTGTAAGCTTTGTGATATTGTAATGTCTTTTAATACTTTATGTTAGCGTTCCTGATTATTGGGAAATAAATAATATTTGATTATTCCTAGCCGTGTGTTTGGCTTCATAGCTAACCTCGTATTATTGTGATATTAACAGTAGCATGCGCTCATAGGTTTAACAGACTAATAACATTATAGGGACTAGACAAATTAATACATAGATATAATTATTATATCGCGTACTTCATTTGGCACCCCATAGATTTAGACGTGTAGAATATTGTTTTTCTGCACAGGATTCACAAACCCTAAGGCATTTGTTGTTTTGAGTCCCTAATCCTCAGACATCCAGAATAGAAAATCGTCTCTAGTGTGGACAAGATTGGCGCTGGCTCGCGAATTCTGAAACCACGCTTGGATGGTCATGAAAATTCTGTGAAAGATCTCATCGGTGAAACGGACGCGTAGAACCTGGTGAGAGCTGTGGCTGATATATGTATATATATGTTAAATGTTGTATTGCTAATGCAAAGTGTTAGAATACTTGTAGCTGGTCAAGAGGGCTGATCACCCTTGGTTAAAGATTGACAGGAATTACCATACATCTTTGACGAAAAGTGGGAGAAATAGATTGTTATTTTCAAGTTTTTTTTTTTACGTTTTTATTTTTTTGCATTTTTACCCATGTGGCAGGAAGGCCTAACAGGATTTTTACCCTAACAGGAAGGCATTGTGTCTTAGAATGTGCCTTGTGTCTTGTTGTAAAACTACAAGTAACAAATTTGTGTTTAAACGGATGTGTATCTGTTTTTTTTTTTTTTTTTTTTTTTGTTGGTTGCCTATCTGTATTGCATTGTTGGTAAGCAACTGGTTGAGCAACTTCAATGGGGGTAGGCTAATTAGCATATCAATGGAAGTCATTGAAAGTTTCATTAACAAACATCAGCTGATAATGCCACAGTAAATGTGGTTAGTCTTTTCAATGGATAGGCAAAAGTTGTATTATTTAGAATGATATCAAGTAAAAGTGATAATGAATGAAGAATCTTGAATGCTATGGGAGCGATTATTTTTTTTTTTTTTTTTTTGTTGCCCGTGAGTTGTAAGAGCTAACGATAATTGGGTTTGGTTTAGTACTCAGTGCAGTGTTGGAACGTTAGTACAAATAGAAGTGTGGATTGTGTGCTTGTGAGAATGGAACTTGTGTATACATATGTTAAGAAGTACGCCTCTGCCAGTTATCATTCATGTGCAGATGAACCTCTTAAAAGCCAGTGTAATGTACTAGTGTCTCAGTGTCAGCAACAGAATAGCAGATTACTGGGTAAGCAGCTAAAAAAAAAAAGCGAAAAAGGAAAAATTGGCTAATGAGATTGCAGTGTTGCTCAGAATTAAAGTTATATCTGAGCACATGGGGGAGAAGTGGGAAGCAGAAAGGAGACATCTCGGCGAAGATATAGATGGAATCAGTGGAAAACTTCTAAGGCTTGCAACAGCCTCCAGTAGTGAGATTGACAAATTGCAGGCAAAAGCCGGCGAGTTGTCAGGAAAAAATGGTGACCTACGAGAACAGCTTCAGAGGTGCAGCATGGACTGCGTCATGAAGAATAAACTTGTAGAGTCATTGCGAATAAAGTTATCAGAGATGGAAGAATTGGTTATGTCTTTAGAAAGGAAAGTAGCAAATGCACACTCCCAACTTCTTATTAAAGAACAGTGTATAATATCGCTCAATGAGCACAAAGCAACATGCCAATTGGCCGATATCTGCACAGTCAGTGAGGAAAAGAGCCGTGAGGAAACACAGTCTACTATTGCGCCTATAGCGTCAAAGCAGAATGACAGTTTGATTACAATCCAAGAGAGACTCACGTTATGCCAGATTCTGGGTGAATTTAATGCCCTGGAGTCGCCAGTGACGCTGTCCAATAAGTTTGAGGCTCTAATCAATAAATTCCAGTTGAAGAATGACGATGCATGCTCTCTTCTAAAAGCATGGCTACCAGGACCTTTGATAGGCCAGTTATCGGCACAGGTTAAGGATAATTTAGCAGATGCAGAGGGGCGGAGGAAAGAATTGCAGCGCCTTGTGGACAGTCGTGATAATGGTATGAGTGATTTGCAACGAATGAAATTTAGGAGAGGAGTTGACCCAATATTGTTCTGCAGTGAGTATCTTGCATTGTATACGAGAGTCTTCAACTGTCCTGACTTATTGGAGGATGATGCAAGTTTCATATACTCGATGGCCAATAAGTGTTATGTAAGCTATCCCACTAGAATGGCTCTGAGGAATGCTAGGTCCTACCAAAATTTTGTCAATATCCTGCGAGATTTTTGTCAAGAGTCCAGTGATAGCGAATATGGGTCAAAGGCAGGTGTATCCGTATTAAGCAGAAATACAGGAAGGCGGATGATGGGAATCGATGTTGGAGACGTAAATACAAGCGTGGTATCTGCGCTTGAAATAGATTCAGGAATTGAAATAGAAACTTCTGATGACTCCTCAGACGATGGAAGTGTAAAGTCTGTTAATTCCAATCACAGTAATATTATCCAGCAATGTGAATTTCCAGCACAAGATGTTGAAAAAAGGGCCTATGCAGGGAAGCCAGAGCTAAAATGTTGTTTGTGTAAAAGGGGAGGTCACATCGCAAAGTATTGTTGGGCGAATAACGATATCAAAAAAAGATCATACCTGAAGACTACCCCAAGGCATTATGAATGTTATTCGGCCAGGTGGGGTAGCAATCCAAAGCATGGAGCCCATAGTAAGCAAACCCAATTCCCCGTTAAGACCCAATTACGGAGTCTACAAACTGAAAAGCAATATGTAGGACAGTTGCATAAAATCAAAATGGAAGTAGCCGCATGGTTATTCAAACATAGCACTGGGGGAAGCAATGCTAGCAGCACTTAGTCAGCTGCAAGTATGTTAAAAATACTCTGATCAAAGCTTCCTTCCTATGAATAAGGTTTTAAGTATTTTTGTAATTTTTTTTATATAAGGTTTAATGTTTTATTAATTTTTATGAATTTTTTTATTAGTTTTTTTTTATTTTAATTTTATTATGTTTTCATTTTTTTTTTTTATTATGAATTATTTTTTTCCATATTTTTTTTTTTTTTTTTTATTTTTTTTTTTTTTTTTCAATTTTTCAATTTTTTTTTTTATTTATATTAATTTTAGTTTTAGTTTTAATGTTTGTAATTTTTATTTTTTTAGTTTAGTTGTTTATACTACAACTCGGTGTTCCCCTAGCAGTACAATTAATGAGAAGAGACTTGGGGCACTTAAAGTCAATTGTCATGATAATCGTGTTTAATCATTGTCTTTGTGTTCCTTTTCCAGAAACCAGGGAGAGAACAGGTTTGAATACTAAACATTTGTGTTTTGTTTGCAGGTCCGTCAAAGTGAGACCAACACGGGGGTTAGGTTATTGTAAATGCATAATCGATTATCACATGGTACCATGAGCTCATTAATTAGTAATTGTTTGCAAACAATGAAAATATTTAAACAATAATCTGACAAAACTAAAGAGTTACAAATGAGGTAGCAAATGTTGTGATGAAGTTACAAATGTTTTGTTTGTGTTGTTTTTCCCATTAACTTATTGTCTTTCAGATAAAAAAAAGAAACATGTACTCTTCTCAGGAGAAAATCCATGGATGTCTTTAATTAAAAGTTGAGTGTTTGTCATTGTTGTATGGTGGTTGTCTTGTCATGTTGTTCTTGGGTTATAATGGCCAGACTTTTAATGTTTATTCTTTTTTAAAAATTTTTTTTTTTTTTTTTAAAAACATATTTTTTTTTGTTTTTGGGTATTGGCTTAATCAGCTATTTTATTGTTGTTTTGTTCAGGTGTAAAAAGCTCCAAAAGGTTTAGGCTTTATACACCTGAAAGGGGAATTAGTGCATAGATCGTAAGATAAAGTTAGTGCATAGATCGTAAGATAAAGATAAATGCATTGGTTGTTTTTCTTTTTGCGTTTTTAAATTGAGAATTTTTGAGAAACAACAGTGACGTTCGTTTTTTTAAAGTTTTGACCATACCGTGGGGATCTATTTTAGAGTGGGTTCTGCCTAAAGAGGTCATGGTTATTTTGATAGTTTGATCAAATTGCAGAAGCCAGGAATACTAAGTTCCTGGGTTCCAAGGAGGGAGATAAATGTAATAAGCAAGCAGATATTATGGATAAGAATTTGATTCTGCTCTTGTTTTTCAATTCCAGAATCCTGGTGGAGCGAGATTGGAAAGGTTCTGGAAAATGGATGACAGATGATCATCTGGTTGGCAGTTTGTCTGTGCCATACCACGCCCCAAATTTATTCCACTAAATATCAGGAGAGACGGGACAAACAAAAAGATTCACTTTAACACTTTTTCTTTTTCTATGGACGATCTGGTGCTGAATCTGAAAGACTGTGCCTATCAATAAGACTTGAAACATTTTTTTTGCTGGACTCTCTCCTGATGAATGCAAACGTGTTATTAATATACGTACAATGGGTTGGAGGTTGGGGGAAGGAACATAACACATCCAATCCATCAGAACATGAAAATGTAAAATATATATGTTTTTTTTTGTTGGAGGGAGGAGTCGAAATAAGAAAAGTTGTGTAATGTATGACATGTATTGACGTAACGGAATTTATATGGTGCAGGTACCCAGGAGGCGGGCACTTAGGCATAATAAGGTGTCTGTTGGCCAGACTAGAGGGTGCCAGGTGACACGGCAATGGGGTGAACATTTCCTTGTATGGGGGAGATACGCCTGGTTGATGTCTCACCTGAGAAGTTGAAACCCTGCACAAGGAATGCCAGTGAATACACACAGGAGCATGCTCCGATAGATAAAGGGGGAACCACTACAAATAGATCTAAGCTCGTCACAAACGCTGGCTACCAGGGTACAGTATGCCTTCACCACATGGCACTTCAATATCTCGCAGTGGTTGGTAAAATCCTATTACCCTATATGTGCTGAGTATACGCTAAATCAAGTGCTGTCATCGTATCAGTGACTTACTCCCAGAGATGTGCGGACACAGAATGAGGTGCATGAAGGACGCTTATCTCTGAGGAGTAACCAAAAGAGGAGGCATGTATTCAGCACTATATTAGGGGGAATAGGAGCTGGGATGGGTGTTGGTAATGGAGTGGACATCGATCTCCTAAGGAACAAACTCTCAGCCATAGCTTCAGACAGTAAACGGGGCTTTGTTGCTCAGAGAGAGATCAATGACATTCTTGATATAAACATTCACATAAATACCCAGGTAAAAGTAGCTCAAGATTTTATACGCCATGTTAAGAGGTTGGTGGAGGGTGTGAGTGTACAGGGCAAAAATGTGTCATGGGCTCTGGCATGCACGCAGGGACAGGCGGAACTATCAACCAACATCAAACTGATTGTACAATCCCTGTATGGGGGGAAGTGGCCTTATGAATTAGCATCACAGCTCAGTAAGATTTTACCAAAGCACATCTTACACTAATCCAAGTTGGTGGTCAAATGCCTGGATGGGCTGTACGAATTTGGATTATGAAAGATGTTACGCTTCCTCGTTGATCCCATATACAGAAGTGCGGACTTGGTCTGTATATTCGGTGGCATCAATGGGCTTACTGATTGGGGATTCTATCTTGTCGCATTTGAGGCTAAATTACCCACATGTGATCAGAGAGAATGGGAGCTGGAGGCAGGTTGATATTTCCCTCGGTCAGAGGCATGACCATGACATCCTTTGTATGCCAGGTCAATACACGGTAGTAAAGGAGAAATGTTGGGAGGATGCGTCACTCTGTATACTGGATGGGGAGAACATTGCTGGGAAGGGAACACCGGGGTATTATTTGGGACATGGAGAGTTTGTTTCTTTGTCCTAAAGAATACTAATATAACATTAGTCATGGAGATAGGATGTTCTGTGAACCTGACAATAGCAAGAGGAGCGTGGTGTACGTTTGGCGATGTCTCTGAAATCCAGGCACAGGGATGGAATTGTGTGTTTTTTTTTTTTTTTTTTGTCATTTTTGCAAACTTATATGTGTGATTAGACTCGATATTTATATAAAAGGGTCTCCCATTTGTCTATGCAAGTTGAGGGACAAATTGACGGTAGGGTCTCTGTGTACAAATTAGAGACCTTGCTGCCAAGTCAGAGCCCTGCAATACCGCTGTGAGCAAGCCTGCCTAATCCCGATCCATATTTACAGTAAAGGGTTATAGGGTTGGGAGCGGGGTGCATAAATGGACGGGACACATATATATGTATATAGTATGTTAATAAGTTGATTTATATTATGGTATAGTGTGACCTATGTGTATTGTAGGTTAATAATATGGGTGAATAAGGCCCTCCTCGAGACTTATCTAAATAATAGACCAGTATTTGAGAGCTGTTTGATATGTTGCTCTGAATGTGTACTGGTGAATGGTGAATGAATGGATACCCCTTGCCTGTATTGCATCCGTCCGGAAGATACCAAAGATACATAATGGCGACATGGAAGCTGTCGCTGAAGATGGATGTGTCACTCAGTAGCAAAGCGGCACGTGTTGGGAAGCATAACACGGTAAGACCACAATGGACTGTTCCATAGGAGCTGTTTCTGCACACGTGGTAAAAATACAACACGTTAAGACGTTTAAAGGACTGTTCTATAGGTACTGGTTCGGAAACACATGTTGGGGACAAAACAATGGACTGTTCCATAGGAGCTGTTTCTGCACACGTTGTAAAAATACAACACGTTAAGACGTTTAAAGGACTGTTCTATGGATACTGGTTTGGAAACGCATGTCAGGGACAAAACAGTTATGGACTGTTCAATAGGAGCCATGTCTGAAGAAGGGTTTTTATGCGACTTTCAGTCGCAAAGCGGCATATGTTGGATTTAATATTAACTCATGTCATGCTTCTGCGATTCACTTCCTGGCTGCTGTAAGCCAGGTTGCCTAAGTCAAAGGAACAATGGCTTGACTCAGGCCCACCTGCTGTGAAGATGGCTCAAGGACTAATAGATATGCTGCCTGTTAGTGGACAATACAGCATTCTTACTATGTTATCTCTCGGCGATGCCTATTGGATGGAGGGCAAAATGGGGTTGGCTATGAGTAGGCGGGTATGTTTGGATTAAAAAGAGCACACACACACTCAGGTAGCTCTCTCTCTGCCTTTTTCTCCTATGAACACAGCTGATGGTGATTCCATTCAAGCCGCATGGCTTGGCAGCCATTTTAAGGTTTTCATGGAGGGCCCTGTGATAAGTATCTTTGATATTCTTATATTATATGATTTGATTGTAAGCTTTGTGATATTGTAATGTCTTTTAATACTTTATGTTAGCGTTCCTGATTATTGGGAAATAAATAATATTTGATTATTCCTAGCCGTGTGTTTGGCTTCATAGCTAACCTCGTATTATTGTGATATTAACAGTAGCATGCGCTCATAGGTTTAACAGACTAATAACATTATAGGGACTAGACAAATTAATACATAGATATAATTATATCGCGTACTTCAATATATATATATATATATATATATATATATATATATTTTCACTTGCATCACTATATAGACCTATATTCACCATATACACATTTATCCACATCTTCATGCACATTTTCAACGTATATATATTTTTATTATGACATTTATTCGTATATTTTTAAGTTTTTTCACATATATGTATGCATTTATATATATATATATATATATATATATATATACACATACATATATTATACACACACACTTTTTTGCACAGCCATGAAAACAAGTATCTGTTACCCCTGGAAATATAGAATGGAGTTTAGTTGGCACCTAATAACACCTGGTTAACACCTTTTTGCTGACTGATAAGGAGCAAGTACATTTGAAAAGGTTACAGATCATATTCCATTTCTCTAAGGTGTATCACAATCTTGTTCCAACTTCAACATGTGTGGTCATTTATTTGGTGTGGGGCTATTTGTCAAAAGACTGTATAAAGTGGACACGAGTCCCTTGACTCTATGGTAAGACTTCCATATTTTTTTTGTACAGAGTAGGTTTACCAGAAAAGAATGAAGAATAGTGAGAAGGAAAAAAAATTCTAATTCAGATGTATCAGAGCTTTTCTTGATGTGGGATCCAAGGGTTTGAAGGCGAGCATACGTGACAAATGAGGTGTTCTCTTGGAGAACAGAGAGTGGTTAAGTTATTTGCCTTCCACCACATAAAAGTACAAGAGGAGGGAAAGGCTGAAGTAAAACTAGGATCCCCTAGCAATGAAGTCAGGGGAGAGACAGAGGTGACCACAGGTGGCATTAGTATTATAGAGACTCCAGATATTGAAGAGATAGCACCCCCAAGGTGTTAAATCATGGTAAACATGCCAAATAGAAAGGATAAATTTCCCTGAAAGGGACACAGACAGCAATAAAAACCTGACAATTGTGCTAATCCGATCCACAACTAGAAAAAAAGCTTTGTCTTTAAACATTAACAAAACATGTAATACTCATTTAAAAGAACAAGAAATAAAAGTACAGGCTGTGGTGGTAATTGAGGTGACAGAAATAAAAGTATATTTGGTAAACATTTAGCTTCATAAGAGGTACTTCCCTGGAACACTGTCCTACAGCAATATATTTTTATTACTGCTTACAGGAATCAACCGATAAGCTCTGCAAGAGACTTAAACATTAGCTAAGACAGCAGGAAGTTCAGCTCACAAACAAAACATTTGCAACCTTGTTTTACATCTGCAGTTTTCTAATGTAATTTTATTATTTTCATGCAACAAAGGAGAACTGATGTTTTGTGGTAACAGCATACAATGTTGAAATTTAAAATAGTTATGTGAAATAACAGGAATTCTTTTTATTCCCATTTATCTGGAGTCTGCCCTAAGAAAAAAGCTTTGACAAAAAAAAGAAAAAGCAATATTCATGAACTACAGTGGAACAGTGACCCCTTGTGACAAAATTATTAAGTAGCTAGTAGTGGATAAAGGACAAAACACTTGTACATGGGCATTTTTGATTCATTCTTAAACAAAAAAGAGTGACACAGCATGAATTAACATGTACTATCATACTTTTCTTTAGACCTGTTGTGCTGTGTTTTGGATGTTTGCCCTAGAGCATCGTTCAGTTGCACTTATTGCTATGTATCCTGTGCTTTGTTTTACATTTTGGCAAAAGTCATATTCTGTTGCATACCTAAGGTTCGCTCACATCCCAAAGCATATTATAGTAATGCACTGTATATGTGTGTGTTGCAGTGCATTGGCAAAAGAATAGAATTTCTACCTAGACATTTTCATATAGCAAAATGCAGAAATGTTGTTGCATAAAAATGAACAAGTGTGAATAGGAATCTAAAGTCAAGTAAAAGTTTAAACAAAAAAACTCAGGAGGAAACAACTTTTCCTGAGAGCAATTTGATTTTTAATCCCATCCCCTTGGAACTCAAGCCAAACCTTTTTTTTCAGTTTTGTATCCCTTCCTTGGAGTCTATTAAGGGACACAGGAAGTGTTTAACCTGCATACAGGATAATTGGACACTGGCAAACAAAAAAAGAAAATATTTATAGGCCAGCCCCTGCATTCTTGCCTCAGCTCCTGTATGCTGTTACATTAAGATTTTAGTAAGTATGCTATGTTTAATTAATTGGTGTCTTTGCAGTTTAACTTCTGAACCTTGCACTCTATACAAAATGCGCTCTTGAACCTTGCACTCTGTATCAAAAACACACTCCTGAACCTTGTACTCTGTACGAAACGCACTCCTGAATCCTTCCACACTTAGCGTAATGCACTCTTCCATATTTTGTGCAAAACTATTTGTAATGGCAGCTTTTTTTATTCTTAAATGATTGTGCTGGGGTTTGTGTCTTTGAGACGCCAGCTTGTGGCACAGCAATCAAAGCATATTTTATACGTTTTTTTTTATTTAATTTTTTTTAAGAACACCCCTTCAGCCCCACCCACTCTTAAGAATTTTGCCACACCCATTTTACCACACTACTACCCGTGCCACAGGTCACTTCCTCCCTCAAGTGTCCCTCATTCTGAAGTTCAAAAGTTGGGAGGTAAGTAGCTTAGATTATTGTTCTGTGGAACTACAAATCCCAGCTCCACATCTGCCTCAAGCAGTCAAGCATCCATAGAGAACAAATATCTTTTCTTTTCACAGAGTGATTAAGTGAACTCATTCACAGAATACAAAACAGATATACTGTGTGTGAGAACACAGCATCTCCCCTGTAAGAGACCCGGGAGTGTAGTCATAGGTGCACGCCTGGAGCTTTGTAAAACTGTCAGATGCAAATTAAAAAAAACAGTCCATAAGGTGACATTCAGCTCATTGGACTTAACTCATAGTATGCCAGCACATTTTACAAAGTGGCTGAGTTCCTGGGGTTCAGCTTTAAAGTGGGACACTCCCATAGTGCGTGCAGACAACTCTTCAAATGAATACAAGGTCAATAGGTGCTTGGGGGAAGCAAACATTTTCTCAGAGTGTTTCCAAATTCCATATAGAAAGACTTTGTATAGCGGGTGCACCTGGAAAGTCTTGGTGGCCTTAGGCTTTCTAAAAGACCCTAGACTAGAAACAGCACCTCCTTGGACAGGGCTAAGGGGGAATGGGAAGAGCTAAGAGAGCTAGGGAACACTAAAATGGGATAACATCTAGGAGCAGGGGGCAGGATTCTAGACTGCAGACATTTGCAGCAGCAGAGGGAACCAAAAGTAGAGTGTGATTCCTCTCCTGGGTCTTGAATCAGACATGTTGCAATTGAGTGGTGGTAGGGCAACATTAGCTCACTATCTGCATGGAATATGTATGTTTTCTCTGTGCTTGTGTGGATATCCTATGGGTACTCGAGTTTCCTCTGACACTCCAAAGACATGCTGGTAGGTTAAATGGCTACGGTCTACAAAATTGGCCCCTGTATGTTATTTTACTGAGTGTACCCAAGATGGCTGCCTCACCTCCCATCTTCCCCAACACCACTTTGATGAGCACTTTGAGTTCCAAGGAAAAAAAAAAAAAAAAGTCCTATAGAAGTATACTGTACATTGATAATAACTACTGGTCAAGTATAACATGTAACAATTGAAAGAGAAGTGAGCCATGTACTTGCCTATGTGATGGTGGCAGGGGTCTCAGCACCGAAATGACCATCCAGTAGACCCTGCCCCCTCCCCAAAATATATATATGTATAAGATGAACAGATCTTAAAGTGGTTGTTAAGCCACTACAATAAAAACATACAATCCCCTCTGTAAAAACAACAATATGTGCCCCAGTGACTGCGTTATATAAAAAAGATGCCGATCTGTACCTTATATCAGAGCGTCTCCCAGCGCTCACGTGACTCCTTAGCTTTCTCCTCTCCCCAGCTGCAAGCTATAGTGGGAGGAGCCGAGAACTCCCGCTGATGTCAGCTGGGAGGAGAGAGCCAAGGAATCATGCGAGCGCCAGTAGACGCTCTGATATAGGTACAGATTGTCAGCTTTTTTTATACAACAGGCACTAGGGTACATAATGTTATTTTACAGAGGGGATGGTTTGTTTTTTACTGTAGTTATGATAGCAGCAGGATGGGAGGCGGTGGGCACTGACACAGAGCAGACAGGCAGGGAGGGGGGAGAGGAGGACAGAAAAGGGCTGCAGATGACGGAGGCATGTAAATTGACCACGGTGTCAGGGCTCAGTAGTCACGTTAAACCAGGGTCAGTTTACAGGGGGAGGGTATAGCCAGGCAGGATCAGCTAGGTATTTTAGGTGATAGAAGGGGCCAAATTACACAGCACAAGCACTGTACTTCATGCTTTAATGGAACAAACACTAACACAACTGTGTATTGTACTGTTGAGTACCTGTGTATTGTGGAGTATTAGTGTCAGGAAGCTAGTTGTTAGTTAATTTGGACAGGGTATAATCCCCAATCCTCATTAAATTAGTAGGTACGATGCCTGGCGGGTGTGGAGATGCGACTCGGTGTACACCTTGCAGCATGTATGCGTTCCTTGATCATCTGATTGAGGGCGAATACTGCTGTGCAAAATTTAAGCACATTGTTTCCCTGGAAGCCCAGGTTTTAAATCTAGGGAAGCAACTCTCAGCACTGAGAAGACCCTCCATACTAAAGGAGAGCTGGGAACTTACCCGGCAGGTGCCAGCACTGAAAACTGAAGATGGGTGACAGGAAGGGTAGAGGGGAAAGTGCCAGGGAGCCCGATCCTGGGCTGGAACATCCCAATAAGTGCGCTCCATTGGTGAAACCATTCAAGGACCAGCACTGCTGGAGCTGAGAGACTCTCCTAGCTGCCAGGGCAAGAACTACTACAGTGAGAGTGGGGGGGAGCGAAGGGAAAGGAAAGACAGATTCTGGTGGTAGGGGACTCAATTCTTAGAAGGACAGAGAGGGCAATCTGTGACAAAGATCTGAAGCGACGGACTGTATGCTGTCCACCGGGCCTTCGGGTTCGACACATCACGGATCTGGTGAACAGATTACTGGGGGGCTGGGGAAGAGCCGGCTGTCATGGTGCACGTTGGCACCAATGACAATGTCAGAGGCAGATAGAGTGTCCTAAAGAACAATTTTAAGGACTTATGAGCTAAATTGAGGAAAAAAGGACCTCCAAGGTAGTATTCTCAGAAATACTACTTTTACCTCGAGCTACATCAGAAAGGCAGAGGGAGATTAGGGAAGTAAGTGGCTGAGGAGCTGGTGTATGGAAAAAGAAAACTGCGCCAGGCCAAAACTAAAATGACAATAATGAAAACAAATATACATGAATGACCTGTGTATCTAATTGATAGTGTTTGAAATACTAGTAACCTGAGGAATGGGGTCTGCACACAGATTCAAAAGGACATAGGCAAACAATGATGGTGTATTCTCAGGTTAACAAACATAAATAGCAGATATTCAACTAAAATAGTTCAAATATAAAACTGTGAACAGTGGTAAATAATATTTGTCAAAGTCTCTGTGTGAGATGAATGACCAATAGCGATGGATCAGAGTCCTCTTATGCAGTAGGTTCCACTACACCAATGTGCTCCACTTCTAGTTAAAGTGCCACCACCAGTAAGTAGGCTCCTTACCAGATATATATAAAACAAAACGCACTCAGATACGAGCTTTAGCACGGAATTCCAAACGTCAGGATATAGTTGCCCCTCAGACAGTATCCTCCAAGATGGATCAGAACTCCAAGGCCGGAGGGAGGAAGAAGCACACTTCCAAACGTCGGAATGAACAGATAAGGCACTCAGAGGTGCATCCACAGATCCCCATGTAAATGACAAAGGCAGACCATAGTGTGATATTGTAAAGGACTAAAGAAATTTTATTAAAAGCGGATATTACTCACATTCTTGTGAACAGAATAGGCAGTAAACAATCCAAAGATGATTTTTTTTTTAAAAAAGAGCGCCGGCCGGCATTCAAAAGCACCCTTTCTCCTTGTAACACGAACGTGGTGACGTCACTGCGCGTCCTCCCATACGCGTTTCGTCATCAACAGACGTTTTCAATGGGGATAGGGCGCACAGTGAGCCACCACATTATATACTACCAAGCCTCGTTGCGAGAGGCAAGGAAGCGGCCATTCAACCATCTTAACTGTGGGAAAGGTTGCCCATACACTGGAAAAGAACGGAAAGAATGGAGAAAAGAAAAAATCTTATGCCCCAGTTTTCATTTAGAACATATAAATTGGGTATGTTAACAAAACCATACCCCAGTTGTGAACCCATTATAGGTGCATATAGCGCCTCTAGGTGGGAAATGTGATATTCACAAATAGAGTGAAAAAAATACAGTGAAAAAAATAGTAGGTACGATGCCTGGCGGGTGTGGAGATGCGACTCGGTGTACACCTTGCAGCATGTATGCGTTCCTTGATCATCTGATTGAGGGCGAATACTGCTGTGCAAAATTTAAGCACATTGTTTCCCTGGAAGCCCAGGTTTTAAATCTAGGGAAGCAACTCTCAGCACTGAGAAGACCCTCCATACTAAAGGAGAGCTGGGAACTTACCCGGCAGGTGCCAGCATTGAAAACTGAAGATGGGTGACAGGAAGGGTAGAGGGGAAAGTGCCAGGGAGCCCGATCCTGGGCTGGAACATCCCAATAAGTGCGCTCCATTGGTGAAACCATTCAAGGACCAGCACTGCTGGAGCTGAGAGACTCTCCTAGCTGCCAGGGCAAGAACTACTACAGTGAGAGTGGGGGGGAGCGAAGGGAAAGGAAAGACAGATTCTGGTGGTAGGGGACTCAATTCTTAGAAGGACAGAGAGGGCAATCTGTGACAAAGATCTGAAGCGACGGACTGTATGCTGTCCACCGGGCCTTCGGGTTCGACACATCGCGGATCTGGTGAACAGATTACTGGGGGGCTGGGGAAGAGCCGGCTGTCATGGTGCACGTTGGCACCAATGACAATGTCAGAGGCAGATAGAGTGTCCTAAAGAACAATTTTAAGGACTTATGAGCTAAATTGAGGAAAAAAGGAGCTCCAAGGTAGTATTCTCAGAAATACTACTTTTACCTCGAACTACATCAGAAAGGCAGAGGGAGATTAGGGAAGTAAGTGGCTGAGGAGCTGGTGTAGTAAGGAGGGATTTGGGTTCCTGGAGAACTGGTGACCGACTATAGAAGGGACAGACTGCACCTAAATGAGGGTGCAGCTCTGCTGGGAGTGAAGATGGCCGAAAAGTTAGAGGGGCTTTTAAACTAGGCGATGGGGGAAGGGTCCAGAGGTAGAGATAGTCAGCGCGGAATATATTCCAGAGGGTAGTATTGGGGGCATTAGTGCTAGGTTGACTAAAGCGCATAAACCCAAGGTAAGTATAGTAACAAGTCCTATTTGCAATCTCAGAACACCCAATAAGAGGACAGTATGCGACTGGTCTAAACTACGTAGCATGTTCACCAATGACAGGAGCCTGGCAGACAAGATGGGAGAACTAGAGGTACTGTTGTACGAGGAGGATTTTGATTTTGTGGGAATTTCAGAGACTTGGTTCAACAGCTCTCATGATTGGCTGGCAACCATTTAATGGCATTCCCTTTATCGCAGAGATAGAGAGGGTAAAAAAGGGGGAGGGGTATGCCTGTATACCAAGAATAATGTACAAGTGAATGTGAGAGGTGACATCACTAAAGGAGCTAGGGAGGAGGTGGAATCCTTATGGGTAGAGCTTCAAAAGGGATGAAACTAAGGGGAAAATAATACTGGAGTATGCTATAGGCACCCTAACCTGAGGGAGGAGGGGGAGACGTACCTCCTATCAAAATTTCGATTAGCAGCAAGGATGATAAGTGGGCGGAAGGAACCGTGCATTTGTCTAAGGCTCGCCAGTTCCTAAATGTCTTTCAGGACAACTTCATGGGTCAGATGGTAGACACACCAACTAGAAACAAAGTGTTACTAGACCTACTGATTATCAATACAGACTTGATCATGGATGTGGAAATAAGGGGCAATTTAGGAAACATTGATCACAGGTCAATTAGCTTCAGTATAAATCACACAAATGGGAAACATAAGGGGATTACAAAGACAATGAATGTCAAAAGAGCCAACTTCCCTAAACTACGAACCTTGCTAGAAGATATAAATTGAGATAAAATCTTAGGCACAAAGAACACGGAGGAGAGATGGGTTTGCTTTAAGAGCATATTAAATAAGGGCCTTAGCCAGTGCATCCCATTGGGAAATACATTTAAAAGAGTGAACAAAAGTCCTGGATGACTTAACTCCAATGTAAAAATGCATATGAAAAGCAAAGGAGAAGGCTTTCAAAAAATACAAGGCTGAGGGATCATCAGCATTCAGACTTTACAAAGAATGCAACAAGAAATGTAAGGGTGCAATTAGGGCGGCTAAGATAGAAAACGAAAGACACAAAGCGGAGGAGAGCAAAAAAAATCCCAAGAAATTCTTTAAGCATATAAACAGTAAAAAAGGGAGGACAGACCATATTGGCTCCATAAAGAATGAGGAAGGAAATCTGGTTACAAAGGATGGGGAGATAGGGAAGGTATTGAATTCTTCTCCTCCTCGTCTTCACAAGGAAATCGGGGGGCTTCAGTAACGAAAACTGCAGTGTTTATCCTCATGACATAATCACAGGAATCACCCTCATGGCTAACAGAGGACAGAATTAGAAATAGACTTGGAAAACTTAACATTAATACGTCACTGGGACCAGATGGCTTGCACCTGAGGGTCCTTAGGGAACTCAGTTAAGTAATTGCTTGACCATTGTTCCTAATTTTTACTGACAGTCTACTGACTGGAACAGTACCAGCTGATTGGAGAAAAGCCAATGTAGCACCAATATTTTAAAAAGGGCCAAATACATCTCTGGGAATTACAGACCAGTTAGCCTAACATCAATAGTATGCAAGCTCTTAGAGCGGACAATAAGGGACTATATACAAGAGTTTAGTAATAAAAACGGTATCATTAGCAGTAATCAGCATTGATTCATGAAGAATCGTTCTTGCCAAACCAATTTATTACCCTTCTATGAGGAGGTGAGCTGCCATCTAGATAAAGGAAGGCCCTTAGACGTGGTGTATCTGGATTTTGCAAAAGCATTTGACACATTTCCACATGAACCTTTACTGTACAAAGTAAGGTCTGTTGGCATGGACCATAGGGCGAGTACATAGATTGAAAACTGGCTACAAGGGCGAGTTCAGAGAGTGGTGATAAATGGGGAGTACTCAGAATGGTCAGGGGTGGAAAGTGGGGTCCCCCAGGGTTCTGTGCTGGGACCAATCCTATTTACCTTGTTCATAAACAACCCGGAGGATGGGGTAAACAGTTCAATCTCTGTATTTTATTAAGCAAAGCAGGGCAATAACTTCTATGCAGGGGGGGCAGGGGGCCAGTCACTGACAGGTGTTTTTTCACCTTAATGCATACCTTTACAACCTCTTTAAATCACGTCTACCTTATATTAATGTAAATAAAGTGACAATAGTGCAATAAAAGTGCTATTCACGTGAAACATAACAGAATCACAATATGCTTAATATTAATACGGTGACACATAGAAAAATACTAAAGTTCTGTAGTGCATATATGTAAAATCCCATTAATATACCACATCAACCAGTGCAGCAACCTTATAAAGTCCATAAGTAGTTATTTCTTACTGCAGTGATCCAACCGTGTTGGTGTGTTCACACACCGGTGCTCCCCCCTAGGTAATGAACGCTCACCTCAGAGCGTGTGACCTCACATTCAAGTTTGGTCAAAATGCACCTGTAAACCACCTCTGGGTTCTGTGAATGCTGTAGAATCCTGCCCAATAGCGTAGTCTCTATATATAAGTGGTATAACAAAAAAGGCTGGATAGTGCGATAACATTTTGGTATATAAAATAACTTTTTATTAAACACAAGCCCCAGTCAGGGGTACTCACATGGACTTGGTGCATCAGTGCACCACTCTAGAAAAGGTAAATATACGCCAGGATCGTATAAGATAGTATGTGTGGGGGGCGTGGTCAAGATGGCGACCTAGGAGGACGTGTGTGACGGGAGCTCCGCGCTGTACTTGCCTTTTTATCCGTTCAAAACGATTGCTACTCACCCTCTAACAGCTAAAAGTGTGCTAGCTGGCTCCGGGCATGAAAAAAGAGGAAACTCCGGCTCACAGAAGAAGCGGCAACAGCCTCAAAAGTCCCCGCTGCCCGCTCAAGGCCCACGTGCAGCTCCCAGCTCCAACATGGCGTCTCAGACGGAACAGCAGGAGGCGGCCTCGCTGGGAACGGACCAATTCACGGCCCTTATGCAGGCTATCTCGGGCTGCCAGATGACCCTCACAACCAAAATAGAGCAAATGCAGCAGGAAATGGGTCTAATACGACGGGACATGGACAAATATCGGGACAGGCTATCGGAGGTGGAAAGGAGAACGGGTGATACCGAGGACACAGTCCGGGCGCATGGTGACTCCATCCGAACCCTGCAGGTCAAGATGAAGGCTGTGGAGGCCCGCGCTGAAGACCAGGAGAACCGGAACCGGAGGAACAACCTCCGCCTCGTGGGCCTCCCGGAGGGTGCGGAGGGCCGAGATCCGGCAGCCTTCACAGAACACCTATTGCGGTCTCTCCTGCCGCAGGCGGTCTTTTCCCCCTACTTCACGATCGAACGAGCCCACAGAATGCCGTCGGTCAAGGGCCCGCCTGGGACACCGCCGAGGACCTTCATCTTCCGACTACTGAATTTTCGGGACCGGGACCTGGTATTAAGAGAAGCAAGAAAAGTGGGAGAGCTGCGCCATGAGAATACCAAAATAATGCTGTTCCCCGACTATTCTATTGAAACACAGCGCCTCAGACGCACCTTCGATCAAGTCAAAGCACAACTCCGCGCCAGAGGTCTAAAATACAACATGATATTCCCAGCCAGACTGCGGGTAGTGGATGGTGAGACAACCAAGTTCTTTACCTCCCCGGATGAAGCCTCACGCTGGGTGGATTCGCTACCTCGGGACCGCTAACAAGGCCGCCTATTACCCAAGGTCAGTACTGCTCTCTTGGTGCCCCGTTACTGAAAGTCCCCCCTGTGAAGGAAGACCTAATGGCCCCTGTTATCCGACTCGGTCTGACCGCCAGCCTTAGACCTGAAGCCCTGACAACTTGCTGGGCGGTCACTGCCTGAACAGTTCTGCCAGGCTCGGGGGTAAAGTGAAGGGGAGGACTGAGTTTTCACGGCGTGCCCGCACTACTATATACCGCTAGTCAGCGGGACGGGTCCCCCCTTCCATATTTTCACTTTCTACCCCCCCCCTCCCCCCCCGCGGCATCCCGGTGGTAGCCGCCTGAACCTCTGATCCCCTGCGATTCCCGCCATGCGGGGGGACGGGTATGGGAGGTGGCGAAGAACTATTGCACATGCTGCACTAATGACCGCTGTGGATGAGGATGTACTTTTCTCCTGCTATTGACTGCGCCTCTCCTGTCCCCTCCGCCTCTGCAAGCTCCCTGCAGGTATACGGGGTATCCATCTGGGAGAGGGGGGGGACGGGATCACCTGAGCCAGGCTATGACAGTCTGAGAGGGGTCTAACTGACTTTCTTCCGGGACGAAGCATTGCTGAGCAGAACACCTTGACCTGACACCCGATTGACGGGTTGAATAGCCGGAACCCTTAGCCCCTGCTGAGGGAAAGTTCACAGCTGGACACGCTTTTTACAGTTTTGTTTTTCAATTTTCTTTTTTTCACCCCTTTTTTTTTGGGGGGTGGGTGATACTACTACATGCAAGTAACATGGTGGGGAGCCCTCTGCTACCCCCCTCCTTGATGGGAACTGTCTCGGAAGTGCTGCCGTACAGTACTGCCCCCATAGGAGACCTTCCTATCTAGGAACTGTTTGGTTTGGGTTGTTGGGGGATCCAGGCACCCAGTGCTATGCTTGGCAGGGTGCGGGGAGGGATGGGATGGGTGTTTAAGTTTTGTTATGTTTTCTTCCTTTTCTTTATTCCTTTTTTTCTTTTTAAAGTACATAAAGCATATCTTAGACAGGCATGTGTCAGGCATTGCATGTGGATGAAGTGGTTACTATTGGTCTATTGGCTGTTCACGGTGTGGGGTGGTGGGTCTAGGCTGCCACAGTGCGGGAGGGGTGGCCGCCCCCCCGGGTTACAGTTTGCCCGGGGAATGTTCCCCTCTGGATACACCCACCTTAAAACATGGCTGGCCTGACAATCTTAACATGGAACGTCCGTGGCCTTAACAATAAAATCAAACGCTCCCTGGTATTTGACTACCTTAAACGATACAACCCCCACATATGTATCCTACAGGAAACGCACCTGATAGGAAGCAAAATCCTTAGCTTGAAACGCCCCTGGGTGGGTAGGCACTTTCACGCTACTCACACAGGTTACTCCCGGGGGGTGAGCATTCTAGTACGCAAAACCCTTAACTTTGAACTCCATGATGTTAAGCTGGACCCTGGGGGACGTTATGTTATACTGCACGCATGTATAGACACAGTTGATATGGTGGTGGTGGGCGTATACCTACCTCCCCCGGCCGATCTCTCCATACTACATGAAATCATCCCTCTTCTGACACAATATCATACTGATAACTTGCTATTTTTGGGGGACTTTAATACTGCCCCGAACCCCTCAATGGATAGACTGACGTCCGGACAGACTACTGGGTCTACCCTGTCTAGGTGGGCTGATCTGTTCGGGTTGGAGGATGTTTGGAGATGGAAGAACCCCCAGGCTAGGGAATACACCTGCCACTCACACACACATAACTCGCTATCGCGCATTGACCTAATCTACGCTAGCGTTACTATGCTCCACAGGGTTAGGGAAATTAAGATCTTACCTCGAGGCATCTCAGACCACTCGCCTATACTCTGTAATCTGAAGACAGTGATAGCACCCTCTGACAAAATCTGGCGTCTCTCTCGATTTTGGATAAATAACCCCACTATAGAATTTGAGATCGCTACTTTGATTAATCAATATTGGCGGACTAATGCTGGGACCACCTCACCGGGTAACGATTGGGACGCCTTCAAGGCATATATTAGAGGATGCTACTTATCCTCCATAGCAAGGGAGAGACGAAACGACCAGATCGTCCTGGAAGAATTAGAAAGCGAGGCACGCGCCCTTGAGGATAGGTTTGTCCAGACAGCCAACCCAGTGGTTGGCCAGGACATGAAGGTGGCCTATAGGGAAGTGTTGCTCTTTAGAACAGCCAAGGTACAAAAACGACAACTAGCCCAGACACAGAGGATATTTGAACAAGGGGACAAGACGGGAAGGCTGCTGGCATGGTTGGCAAAGGAGCAGTCTCCGATCTCCACCATAGCCAGGATACAAGATGTAGATGGCAGTATCAAGACAGACCCAGTAGATATAAATAGGTGCTTTGCTGACTTTTACACCAGACTGTACTCCACCAAAGTGGGCTACTCGACTGATGAGCTGACTGACTTCCTGGATGAGGTCACGTTCCCGACTCTGACACCTGAGGATAGAGAGACCCTTGACAGCCCGATTACAGAGGAGGAGGTGAAAGGGGCGCTGGGCTCCCTTCAGCCGGGCAAGACCCCAGGAACAGATGGGTTTCCACCTGAATTTTATCAACAATACGCAGATAGCCTGGTTCCTAGACTACACAGCATGTTCTCAAAGACATTGACTGATAGCACACTCCCCCTCTCTATGGCACAAGCTATAATAGTAGTGATACCAAAACCAGGGAAGGACCCCCAGCTCTGCTCATCATACAGGCCCATCTCCCTCCTTAATTCGGATGTCAAAATATTGACTAAAATTCTTGCTAGACGTCTTAACGAGATAATACTCAAATTGGTTCACGAAGATCAGTCCGGGTTCATGCCGGGTAAGGGGACGGATATTAATCTCCGGAGGCTGTATGCGGTCTTGTCCTCGGGGGTCGGAGACACGGATGAAGCGGTAGTGGCCTCCCTGGATGCAGAAAAAGCCTTCGACTCCGTGGAATGGGGTTATCTATGGGAGGTCCTCCGCAGATTCGGCTTTGGCCCTGTCTTCGTCTCCTGGGTTGAGGCCGTGTACGGCTCTCCATCGGCCAGGGTTCGCACGGGAACTGTTCTGTCTCCACCCTTCCCACTTGGGAGGGGGACGAGGCAGGGCTGCCCCCTCTCGCCGGGACTCTTCGCGCTCGCATTGGAACCTATGGCCATCCTCCTTAGATCCACGGCCCAGGTTCGAGGTATAGTGATAGGTCAGCTGCAGGAGAAGGTGTCATTGTACGCGGATGACACTCTCCTATATCTTAGAGATGATGGTGAGTCCCTGCGCCAGGCCCTGGGTATCATCAACAGATATGGACGCTTCTCTGGCGTGTGTGTGAACTGGGGGAAATCTGTCCTGTTCCCACTACACTCTGGAGTGGACCCTCGGGAATCTGACCTGCAGCTAAAAAGGGTGACCCAGTTTCGGTACCTGGGAGTGGAGATCCACAGGGACCTCCGACAATTCATCCCTCTCAACCTTGCCCCGGTGATGTCTCAGATAACTCAGAGGTGTACGATGTGGAGGCCCTTGCCCTTATCCCCTGTCGGTAGGGTTAACTTAGTTAAAATGTCACTTCTTCCTAGACTTAACTATCTGTTTAGGCAAACCCCGGTATCCATACCCATGTCCTTCTTTAGGAAACTGGACAGCCTAGTGATCTCCTTCATCTGGAATGGGAGGGTCCCCAGGGTGGCGAAAACGACTTTGCAGCTTCCGATCACACTGGGGGGTCTTGCCCTCCCGTGCTTTCTGAAGTATTACTGGGCAGCGGTCCTGGTGACACTCAAGTGGTGGCTGGCGGCTGAACCTGATAATCCGGCGTCAGCTGTAGAGGCCTCAATATTAGGTTCACACTCTGAGCTGAGGAGCCTTATCCACAGGGGGCCCAAATCAAACGCGAGGGTGACAACCCCCATGAAGGCAACAATTAAAGTATGGGATGCGGTCAGGAAGAAACTGGGGCAGCCCAACACCTGGTCCCCCGAGACACCTCTGTGGGGCAACCCAAGGCTTCCTCACTTCCACTCAATCCCGGATTCGTTTTTATGGGTAAGGTACCAGACAGTAACACTGGGAGACATAGTGTCGGGGGGACAACTGAGCACATTTGATGACTTGAAGGACAGTAAGGGCCTCCCAAATAGGATGTTCTTTAGGTTTTTTCAACTTAGACACGCATTTCGATCCCAGTTTCCTGAACCAATCACCCTGCACATGTCAGACTTAGAGGCAGAGCTCCGATCCCCGGGGAAAGCAAAAACACTATCCAATGTCTATAACAAGTTAGCCTTGATGGACACCTCCAAGGTTTCCCAGCTATGTGAGACCTGGCGCAGGGATATACCCGAACTAGCGAACGACGACTGGGAGGAGGGGATCCAGCAGTTCTTGAAATTGACAATCTCAGCTAGAGACAGATTTGCCCAACTTAAGTTTCTGCACCGAGCCTACTACTCCCCACTGCGCTTGTCCAAAATCTATCCATCTAGATTAGCGACGTGCCCCAGATGCGGAGAGGGGGATGCGGACTTTTTCCATATGGTCTGGGCTTGTTCATTGATAAAAGGGTTTTGGTCACTGGTCTTAGACGATATAAACTCCATCGGGAAATTAAGAGTCCCCAACAGCCCTATTCCCCTTCTACTAGGGGTGTGTGACTTTCTCGAGGCCCCCCAAAAGAAGAAATTGTTTGTCTTTTACGCCTCGATGTATGCTAGAAAGGCCATATTCCTTACTTGGAATCAAGCGGTACCGCCCACGAAACAGCTATGGCTATCATTGGTCAACAAGGTCCTCCCGCTATACAAATTAACATACCTTAATAGAAACTGCCCAAAAAAGTTTGACAGGATTTGGGCAGCCTGGGTGGAAGCCAAACACCTGACCCTCGAGTAAGATGCGAGGAACCATGGGAAGAGTAGGCCAATAGGGTATCCTAAGTTGCCACTAGCTATTCGGGATGGCTAGAAAAGGGAAAGGGAGAAATGAAATGACTCAATGGTTATAAATGTGAACACCGACCATCCCCTCCCCCATAGATGTTACTACTCCTATGCATCTGCGGTCGCCTATAGGGCGCCGAGACCTCAGGTTCACCTTATGTTATGCTGATACGTATCATATGTAACTACTGTATTCTACTTTGATGTGTAAGATCTGTCTAAGTGTACTGTAACTTGGAAATGTTATGTTTTGTTATAAATAAACTTTATGTTAAAAAAAAAAAAAAAAGATAGTATGTGTCTCCTCCTTAAGCAGACCAGCTACCCCCCTACCTTCCTGTCCCCTCCCCACCAACATGTGTCGATACATGGATGTATCTTTCTCAGGGGGATTATGATTGGACGGTTGGTGTGTCTGTTAAATAATCAGCCGGTGGCCATTTACTTGTAGCCCAAGGACACTAGTGTTCCCAGGCTCAACATGATATAATAACTGCATTAAACTTCACTACCCGGATACCTACAGTGGCTTGCAAATGTATTCACCCCCCTTGACTTTTTATCCATTTTGTTACATTACAGCCTTTAGTTCAATGTTTTTTTTAATCTGAATTATACGTGATGGATCAGAAAACAATAGTCTAAGTTGGTGAAGTAAAATTTGAAAAATATATACATAAAACTATTTTTCAGAAATAAGAAACTGATATTTGGCATGTGCATATTGTGAGGGGTTAGCCCGGCTGCGGGTGTGTGTGACCCTCTGGATGGGTTCACAACACAAAATCAGGCACAGCAGACAGCGTTGTAGGTGAAACAAAAACAAAGGTGCGGTTTATTTATGCTACATGCAGTGAAAAATATAACAGCCAAACAAAAAGAAACATGAAAAGAAATCCTGGTCAGCTTGACCTCTTACTACACGTGTAGATTCCCTGTCTATCAACTGAGTGCAGCCTTGTGCTGCACCAGTCCCTATCCCTGTTGTAGAGGTTTGCCACACAGGCATTAACTCACCGCACAGAACAGAAGTCACACTCCCCAGTCTATACAAACACAAAACTGGTTCCAGGATGGAGCATCTCTCTAAGCATGCTGGGGTTTTTTGTAGTTTTTTGTAGAGGTCTTAATGAGCCCACTTCCTTCAGCTGGGCTCATTAACTCTTCCCCTATAGGACTCCCAGCACTCCCCTCTAGTGGTACAAGTCTGCATAAAGCCTGAATCTAGGGCATACATATTTTCCATCCTGGATACAACCGGGTGATTTTACCTGCCTGCTGCCACAGTATGTATTCACCCCCTTTGTAATGAAACCCATAAAAAGCTCTGGTGCAACCAATTACCTTCAGAAGTCACATAATTAGTGAAATGATGTCCACCTGTGTTCAATCTAAGTGTCACATGATCTGTCATTACATATACACACCTTTTTGAAAGGCCCCAGAGGCTGCAACACCTAAGCAAGAGGCACAACTAACCAAACACTCTCATGAAGACCAGTGGAGGCTCGCAAGATTTCTTCATTTCAGATTAGAAAACTGACACTGTTATACAAGCTGTACACTCACTACTTTACATTGTAGCAATTTTTTGTAGGGATTTTTTTTTTTTTATTTAACAAAGACATGTAGCAGAATACATTTATACATTTTTTATTTTTTTTATGTTTTACTGCAAAAAGTCAAAAATAGTCCCCCCCCCAAAAAAAAAACTTTGGGCTTTTTTCATATATATATATATATATATATATATATATATATATATATATATATATATAGAAAAAAATTAAAAATAAGCAGTGGTGATGAAACGCCACCAAAAGAAATCTTTGAAAGAAAATGATAGGAATTTTGTTTGGGTACAGTGTTGCATGACTACGCAATTACCAGTTAAAGTAGGGCAGTGCTGAATAGCAAAAAACTGCCTAGTCATGAAGGGGGTAAAATCTTCTGGAGCTAAAGTGGTTAAGGGAAATCACCCACATACTCATACCACAGTAATTTTTGAACAAAACAACATTTTAGTAACACTTATGTACTTTAGCAATCCTAGTTTGCAGCTGTGCTTTTTATTATAGAGCACCAGCCAAATCCATCGGAGTCCCTTTAAAATGGAAGATGATTATTATTTTTGTGAGTCATTCATGGAAGAACATTAGTGCTGCTGAAGATCCATGTAATCTTGCAAGTTCCTGAAGTCATACTTCTTAGCTTTAAATTTTGAGTGTAAATAAAACACACCAATCTCTTTTAAAACCAGATTTATTGTCAGAATTTACAAGTTTTCTCTGCAACCTTAGATACATCAGCTTTGTTGCAAAATTCTAATAAATAGCTGGTCTCGAGAACCTCCCATTTCCAGCAAAAAAAAATTAAAAATCAAAACAATATTTCAGTACAATTGAGAAAGGCTCGCAAAAAATCAATTTACAAGTTATACCAGCCATGACTATATAAATCTCCTTCATACACTCATTAAAAAAAGACAAACACTTTTGATCGCCATTGTAACATTTCACTAAAATGACACTGGCAAGGTAAATAATTAAATGGTATGCTTTGTCGCCATGGGAATCAACATTTCTGTACATGCCTTCTTTTAGTTATTAAAACTGAAAATAACGCAAAAAAAAAAAAAAAAAGCAGATCTCAACATTGCAAATAAACATGTCTCAAGCTGTTACAGACTTTACTGAGAAAGCATAGCAAACCATATTTTTTTCCTCCTTTTTAGAGAACAAATGACATTTTCTTACAAAATATAAATTTCTCATCCTAGATAGAATCTGGTAGCAAATATAGGGTTTAGTTTAAAAATTTGATATAGGCAAACTGTCTGAGGATATGTATAGTTTATCTTATAGAACAAGAGTAGCCCCTCTTCTGTGGACCCCTGAGTGGGGGGGGAGAGGGGTAGCATGTGATGACATGTTTTTGACAATGATGTCCTCACCTTTTATGAAAGCTTCTGAAGGTATACATAAGCATCAGTAGTCCCAGCCCTGGAATGGGTTGTAGGACTTGCTTTTCAGGCTTTCTTGGACCACCATAAACCCCATAGGGCTTAGGAGCACCTGCACCCCCTACAATTCCACCACTGACCTCTAGAATAAAATATGAAAGGGGAATGGGGGGGGGGGGGGCGGAACTAAGAAATTATATATGAAACTTTTGTCTCTTCTTTCAATATATATATTGCTGAACCATTTAGCCAAAAGAAGAGCTGCATCCTGTTGCAGCACCAAAATCGGTGTCACCCTTTCTGCTTCTATAGCAACAAAATTCGTACAACACATCTTTAAACATTTAAACTATGCAGTATAAGATTTTATAATCAAGATGGGTGCCTTTTTTTTTTTTCAACACTGCAGACAATATTTAACCCCCAAATTTGTTGTCCCAAAAAATTACAATGGCGTGCGTTTCTAAATAAGATGAAAATTAAAAGCTGATCTAACTACACAAACATTAGTGCTTCATTAAATTAGAAATAAAATAAAAAAAAAAAAACACCCTTTTCTTCTATTTTTTTTTCCATCACATTTTGTAAACAAGGCAGAGTCCACCAGGGACAAATATATTTTACAACAAAATGTAAGGACCAGTAAACTATATATAACTAATACAGACCGCAAATTATGTAGAGTGTAGTAAGGAATGCTATGGAAATTAGAGGAACATTAAAGCACCTACATCATCATCATCATCTCCGCATAAAAACAAAAGGTAAATCAGTGAAAAGAACAAAGCCTTAAGTAGTATGCAGGACATACACTGTATAATTTTCCTTAAACTGTAAACCTTAAACATGGCAGCATTCCAATCAATCTGTATCTGTTTAGTTTGCATAAAACCTCTGTATCTATAGCGTGTCAATAAACTTGGGGATTATTGCTGTTTTGCAAGATAAATATGGAAAATGTCACCATATCTATAATAAGGGATTGGGGGGATTGAGAATGCACAAGAAGCCTTCTGTTATTATATGGCTGTAGTGTACACTATATTATTACACTAACACACAGACAAGCAAAGAAAACTCCACACCCCTTGTCTGATAAACACAGCACATTGTAGGAGATGTGCTCTACAGTTATTGGATTGCTTAGGTTGGTTTTCTTGCCCAATTTTGCATCTGCAAAGAATTCCATGTGATAGAGCTTTGAGAGAGAAAATAAAAAAACAAGTCATTACTGTGGCAACAATTATTACTGCCCAAAAAGTATTCAGGTTTGACAAATGTTTTTGTTTTAAACTGTACATTATTTTCAGCAGAAATATTCACATTTCAGCAGTTACTAGAAAGATTTCCTATTATTGCCAAGATTTAGGCAGTGATTATAGATATACTTTGCTGAAATCATGCAGGCAGTTAAAAAGGGAAACAATGGGGAGAATTGTTACTTTTCATCTGTACATTTGGATCCAGGTGCAGTTAAAGCTAACATTCTATGGTGCACATCTGGAGACGAGGGGTCTAATATTTTACACTGTCTATTCTGTCCCTTAGCTCATATCTATAGTGTTAAACACCCATTCTGTGAACTTCTTCAGCTTGGCTGAGGCATTCTGGGATTCCTCCTGTAAGCGCAGGTTGTCTTCCCGCAGGAGCTGCACTTCGGCTTGCAGATTTGCTTTGTCTTCCTTTTCCTTCAAGGGCACAAATATACCATAGTTAGCAACATTTTACTATATAGTTTATCGATTTACAATGTAGGTAACAACAGTGATGTCAATGGCAAGCACAATATCCTTTCATTCATTGGGACTGCATTAAGGGAATGAAAGTATGCATCCAATTGGTTACTATGGGCAAAAAGCATAGTACTTCCTAAAGTGGAACTATACTGCATCTGAGCACCACAAACAAAAAAACTCAAAGCAGACTCCCCTATTCATGTCTCCATGCTTTATTTTGCTGAGAAATCACTTTGAAAAACACCCTCTAGCATTTTTAGTTGCAGCCATCTTGAGGGCAGATGATTCAAGTAGCATTTACTTCCTGAAATCTACCTGCTCTTAGCCCAGGCATGCAGGCAGGAGGGTGAGCTTAGCTGAGAAAGCCCCTATTCTCCACCTGAACACTCCTGGGACATATGACATTATGACAAAAAAAAAAAATCAAAACAAGTAAATATGATACACTTTCCTATCTATTTACTAATACTAGCAGTATAAGGATAAAAATGGTAAAGTATCGCTTTAAGATGTTAGTTCTACCCTAAAGTGAACCTGTGCCTTGCTCATGCATTCACTACTATTTATAGTCTCCACACTGCTTGAACATACTTTACCTCCCTCCTTTGCTGCCTGGCACAGTGAAATTATATACTCGATACTTCCAGGAGTATGGGAGCATGTGACTCGTTTCCTGCCCTCTCACATGACAACGTCGGTGCTTGTTGATGGACGGTTCAGTTATCCAGCACTGCCACATGGGCATGAGGACAGACAAGGCTCGAGTCCTGCGTGAACGAATGGGAATGGTGTTCCTGTACTTTTTGCACATCAGGAACGCTGTTCCCGTTAGCAGCAGAGCCCGGTAGGCTGCCTGCCCTGGGGCCGCTTTTTGCTGTGGCTGCAGCGGCGCGCCCAGGGCTGATCCTGGAAGGCTCAGGTGCAAAGTCCTTCCCTCTCTCCTTCCTCCTCTTGAGTACCTCACTGCAATGTTCAGCAGCCAGCCACTGCAACAAAGTCACGCCTCCTAGACCGGCTTCTGTGATCAGAGGAACACCGATTCAATTTCCCGGCAATGGATCTGTATTCCGCCTATCACAGGGGCCGCCGTCGGTCTAGGAGGCAGGACTTCATTACAGTGGCCAGCCACCAAACATTACAGACAGCTGTCAGCTGCTTTATTGGTGCTCAGGTATTGGATTAGGCGTCGGAGCATTTGCACTTGTGCAAATGCTCAGTATCGGCACCGATACCAATGCTAGTATCAACCCTAATGCGCAGCTATGAGGGCTGGATTGTCATTGGTTCAAGAGTATGCGGCAGGTGCACAGGCACAGCAGCCTATTCATTTGAATGGGCAGCTGTGCCTGCCTATTCTGCAGGGAAAAGGTCCCTGTGCCTTTCTCAAAACGCAGCCGCACGGAAATTGATTTCCATGTGCAGGAAACAGTTTTTCAGTGCGTTGGGGTGCCAATAAGGGCTACTTCACAACAGAAAGCAGTGTGGGAAACCCACTTTCCATGCCTGTTTCTTGCACCGTGTTCAAAACGAACTGCAGCTGCAATCTGCAGCGGGTGCCAATATTAGGTTAAAGACACCCCAAATGCAGGATGCAAATGCAAAATCATAAGGCCTCATGCCAACAAGATGTAAAAAATACGCTTTTACGGGGCATTTGACTTTTTTTTCCCTCAAAGTCTAAACAGACCATGTGGCCATGCACACACAGGTGTTTACACAGGTGTGTAACCATGCATAAACAGTAGGTGATTTAGCGTTCATTCATTCCAAAAGCCAGAATAAGTTAATATTCTGGCAAATGGAACAAATGAACGCTTATACGCTTGACGTGCCTAAACACGTTTGCAAAATGCGGCTTTAGGTGTGTTAAACTGCTTTTCCCTCCCATGAAGCAAAGGTGTCAAGGGGAGGAAAAAAACATCATGTGTGCATGAGGCCTAAAAGGTAAAAGATAATATGGCCAGATAACGTGGTAATCTAAAACATAAATGTCTGTGTTCATGTAACACGGTCAGATTTTGTGGCAATTTCAAATACAAATGTGTGTGGTTTGTTTAAAACATATTTGCAAGGTTTCCCAGGCTAATCTACTTAACAGATTGTAACAGGCAGGAAACAATGAAAGCATAAATATCAAATATCAGGGGTTCGGCAGATGAGAAAGCTTTTGGAACATCCTGATATATCAAATTAATTCTTCAACAAGAGCTTTCCAGGGACCATCCCTTTGCCTGCTGTGATAAAACAATCAGATGGGGATAGTCTGAAATACTTCCCAAGATTTCTCTGGTTACTCCTACACAAGTGGTTTAAACCCTAATGTACTGAAAAACCTGTCTCTCCTAAAAGAGATTTTTTGTATTAAAGAGAGCATAAAAATCATGTCATTAGCTTACCTCTCCACCTCAGCAAATCAGAGGAGGTATTCTATTCATTGATGAAATACAAAGCTACTTGTGAATGGCTGAGTAGCACATATTAATCAAAATAGCTGCGGTTCACTGACTGGATAACATAATAATTTTTTTACAACTAGTTTTCAAAAAGGAGACCCAGTGTGTGTGTGTGTTAGTCAAAATAACATACTGCAATACAGTTACTCCAATAGATAACGTAATTTTAGTTATCATTAATAACAGATGTACCTTTTGTAGGTCATACTGCAGCAATTTCAGCATGTTCTCCAGCTGTTCAACCTTTGAGGTTAAGGAAGTAGGGGACTCTTTCCTACAGAGAGATTTCAAGAGACATTTATGAATGATTTTAACCACAACAGAAGCTGTATTCAGTACTACCTACTGCAGAAGCAAGGGGTTTTAGGGCATTGTAGCCATTCAGACCTACAAGATGTGGCCGTTCTGACCAATAAAGCCAACGGAGTCAAACTGACCAGGAACATTTTATTATTTTATTCCTTAGAGGGATCAGTGTTTATCAATCTCATCTAATATACCCTTTTATTACCTAAAAAAACACTACTTAAAAATTCTATTATTTATTACTGTTTAAGGACATATGCATATTTACTTTGAGCAACTCACCAGAAGCACCTTAGAAACATACTATTCAGAAACTGCATCAACTCATTTAGAAACCCCTTTCTCATCAACATAAATATTTTTTACTTCAAATCTTTCCTGAAGATTCGCTGCCACTCCTACTTACAAACTAAACGGCAGATTTAAACCTTTTTTAATAACATTTGCACGCCCCTTTAAATTAGTTATAATAAAAGCGTTAGTTCACCTTTAATAATTTTTTTCCCCAAAAAAAATTCCCTGTGCTTACAGCATCCCTAACACATTACATAGCCCTCCTCTACTGTTCAAATAGTTGCCCCTGTCCCCACTGTACGCATAGGCCATGCAAAGCCTGTCTGACAAAAAAATAATTATGGAAATATAGTATTTAAATGTGAATTAACCCTTTAAAAACTGTGAACTGGAGAAGGGACTATGCGTGTACTGTTGTGTAAATTTGATTAATATGTATTTAATATGTATTGTCAGTGTCTCTCCGTGTTAGTTCTCCTGTAGCCCGTGCCAAGGAGCAGACTGGGGCAGACTGACACCATTTGAGACCCGTTTTGGTAGTGGAAAGCTTCCTGAGGATGCAGAGAAGAGTTTGCAGAGTGGGGATATGTCCGCCAGCGAAGGTCCCCTGTGACCAGATGATCGTCTGGGGGGGATGTGTTGACTCTGCGAAGATATTATCGGTTATGGGGGGATGCGTGCTTTTATCTTTCTGTGTGTCTGATCAGCACATGGAGGGACCATGGCGTGCCCCTGCAGATAATCTCCCATCCACAGGAATGGTAGTATAATCCGGGTATGCATTGTTCTCTGAACAATGCAGAATAAGGATTCACGCCAAATGGTAAAAACAGGAGTCTTTGGGCGCGTTATGGTTGGACAGCGTCTATGATTTCAAGGCCAGCCATGTGGTTTCTTTCATCTTACTGGAGAGCATGGCTTACAGGTACAGGGGGCGGGAAATCATACACACTGCCCCTGCATAGACACACCCATACACCGCAGTGAAGCAGTTCTGTAATGAGCAATGGTCAAAAATTCCTCCTGAATGTTGTGCAGGTCTGATCCAGAGCTACCGAAAGTGCTTGCTTGAAGTCATTGCTGCCAAAAGAGGTTCGACCAGCTATTATTTTTTATTACAAATTACTGCCGAAAATTCCAATGGGTTCACATATTTTTCATGCCACTGTAAGTTGACTTGTACAGCCTACTTCTTCTACTACATTTGCCTTGAAAAAAAAAAAAAAAAATCAAGATTTCTTACCCATAGTAAGGGCTGGACTGGGAAGCTGTCTGACCCTCCAGCTGGTCAACAACTGAAGCTGAACTTCCTGGTCTGTGCTCATCTTCTGTGGAGGCAAAGAAGGAAGCTCTCTGATCTACAACAATAATAACAATAACGATAAGTTCAGCATTTTCTGCCTACAATTAATATAAATGCATATGGAGTCGCTGCTGTGCCTCTTCTAGTGATCAATAGTGATGTCCGATAGGTTGCTATTGATGACTGCATTATGCCTGTCATCACTGCTCCTTGCACATCCTTGCCCGATGGTATTCATTTACAAGAATACAATGTGTGAAGGACACAAAAAATAAATAAATAAATAATATCTACATGCTTTAAAGGAACAATATTTTCAGAAACAGGATTTCTATTCCATTGAAAGTAATTATTGTAATGCGGATTCACAATAAGTTTGACATGTAAAAAAGTGGAAAAGCATTCAGTAGAAGGGGTGGACAAAAAAATAAATAATTATAATCCACAGAGTATCTCTGACACTTGGTTATTCCCACAAATGGAGCTTTCTTTTGGTATTTGATCACCTCTGCAGTTTTTATTTTTTGCGCTATAAATAAAAGAAGAGTAGCAATTTAAAAAAAATAAAAAAAAAACAAATTTCTTCATCAGTTTAGTTTAGGCCAGTATGTATTCTGCTACATATTTTTAGTACAAAAAATCCCAATAAGAATTTGATTTGTTTGCACAAAAGTTATCGCGTCTACAAACTATGGGTTAGATTTATGGCATTTTTATTATTTTTTTCTTTTACTAGCAATGGCGACGATCAGTCATTTTTAGCGGAACTGCGACATTGTGGCAGACAAATCTGACCCTAAGTGACACTCTTTGGGGACCAGTGACACCAATACAGTGATCAATGCTAAAAAAATGCACTGATCCCTGTATAAATAACACTGGCGGGAAAGGGGTTAACACTAGGGGGCAATCAAGGAGGTAAGAGTGTCTGCGTATTTACACTACCTATATCCTATAATAGGCTTACCTATAGGTAAAATTTAAACATGGAAGCTTACTTCCTCTTTAAATGGCCTGGAAAGTATAGTAAGGTTTCTGCTGCCTGCTTAGTGTAAAATTCTTACCTTCAAAGGCTTTGGCAGCATCCACCAAGTTTGACCACTCCAGGTCAGATGCAGCATCTGGCAGAGGCATTAGTCCAGGGTCAGGCATAGCCTGCCTTCTTTGATCATGAATGTCTGTGAGGGAGGTATCAGAGGCAGAAAATTCACCTGAAAAATAAAATTAACAAACAGGATATTGTTGAATATTTTTTGAAAAATTCATATTCAAGACAATAACTGATTAAGTCACAGTTACCATTTGCATTGGCTATAGAACTGTTGGCAATAGCAATCAGACGGACAACAGCTTTGAGAGAGGAGGAAGAGTCGATAAAATTTAATTATAGGCAGATGATGCGTTATTTTTGGGAGACACAGATCAATCCCTAACATACGTGATAAAGGGAATTCTTCTTCTACCAGTAAGAAGGCATGGTCCAGTGGGAGGGGTGGTGTTCACTTTGTGACCACTTACAACAATACAATCAGATTGTTTCTATCACAAAACACTGCCTTCCTGTCCTATATGCAGACAATACTTTGAATCATATTTTAAGACAGGGGTGCAGTTTTTCTAGCAAGAAAGCTCCTACTCTGGGTACTATGCGTTCGCCTTCTCTATTTCGTTCCACTTCCCCTTCCCCTTCCATTTCATGGTTGGGGACAGTGGGCTCCTATCCCTGTGGTTAAAACACCTGTAAACAGTGTAAAAGACACAGAAAAAGCAAGTCTGTTATTTCTTTTTCAACAGGTAGAACATAGAAAGTAAAAAGTTTTATAAATTGTAACTCAAAGTTGATCGTCTACCTAACTGATTGCAGTACTTGTAGAGTACAATATGTGGGATGCACTATCCGCAATCTACGTAGTAGAATATCAGAACACTACAATGACACTAACTGATTCAGCCCCGGAAGATTTTACTCCCTTCCTGACCAGAGCACTTTTTGCGATTCGGAACTGCGTTGCTTTAACTGACAATTGCGCTGTCGTGCGATGTTGCACCCAAACTAAATTTACATCCTTTTTTCCCCCCACAAATAGCTTTCTTTTGGTGGTATTTGATCGCCTCTGCGGTTTTTATTTTTTGCGCTATAAACAAAAAAAGAGCAACAATTTTGAAAAAAAAAACTAATTTTTTTGCTATAATAAATATCCCCCAAAAATGTATAAGAAAACAATTTTTTCTCAGTTTAGGCCAATATTTATTCTTCTACTTATTTTTGGTAAAAAAAAAAACATGCAATAAGCGTATATTGATTGGTTTGCGCAAAATTTATTGCGTCTACAAAATAGGGGATCGTTTTATGGCATTTTTATTTTACATTTTTTTTTGTAGTAATGGCGGCGATCTGCCATTTTTATCGGGACTGCAACATTATGGCAGACAGATCGGACACTTTTGACACTATTTTGGGACCATTGTCATACAGCGATCAGTGCTATAAAATGCATTGATTACTGTGTAAATAACACTGGCGGTGAAGGGGTTAACCACTAGGGGGGCGGTAAAGGGGTTAAGTGTGTCCTAGGGAGTGATTTTAACTGTGAGAGGGCTGGGCTTCAACACACAGGACAGTGATCACTGCTCTCGATGACAGAGAGCAGTGATCTCTGTCCTGTCACAGGCAGGACAGGGAAAAGCAATGATGAAAAAAGCATCTCCCCATTTTTCCTCTCCATGACACGATCGCAGGCACCCGCCGGACAGAGTCCATGAGAGCCGCGGTCACGGAGACCGCTTCTTGAGGGGGACGTATCTGTACGCCCTTTTGCCCACCAGTGCCATTCTGCCAAAGTAAATCAGCGTGCGCTGGTTGGCAAGCGGTTAAATAGAAATGCAAAAAGAATTTCAAATGTATCTAAACATTTTAGAACAGTCCATGATACTAATCTGGAGTCTTTTTCCTTTTGCGGTTTGGAACAGGTGAGAAGATCTGTTGGGGGGGGGGGGGGGGGGGATACACACCATACCCTACTTCAGCGGGAGGTGTGGTGGATACACAGATTGAATACTCTATTTCCTAGTGGAATGAACAGTAGAATGGATGTGAATTTGTTTTTAAAATAATTTAATTTGATTCCACAGGGGGTTAATAATTGTTTGCCCTTGAGTTTTCAGTCTGTTTCCATTCTTTCCCTCCCCTTTTGTCTCTGGTTCTACCAAACTCACATGATTTTAATTGTTAACTGATTTTAAATTGGATTGTACCGCCCCCCACTTTTTTTTGGAGGATTGGATACTTTTTCCTATATAAACTTGATTTTATTGTAAATCTGTATGCTATGAGGAAGGCTTTTGCCGAAACACGTTAGCGTTTTGATGTCGCACTGCTGTTTGTGCTCAATAAAGATTTAAGGAGAAGCAATCGAGTTGCCGGCATTTTTTTTGCAATATGTGATAAAGCTGATTGAAAATTTTGGTAGATACTCTGGGTTTGTTATAAATTGGGAAAGAACATTGGGGAAAAAAACAGTACTACTCCCCGTTGAGTTAACAGTGGCCTTACCACAAATAGAGCATAAAATACAGGTTGTTACATCCTTTAGATATTTAGGGATACGTGTCTCTTCAAATTTAACGGAATATATTTATTATAACCTAGCACCCATATTAGATAAGTTTAAGATGAAGAGTAAAGTATGGTTCAAATTAACGTTGTTGGTGGATAAATGGTTTAAAAAAATAGACTCCATGTTTCGAACCTTGCTATGGAAGGGGCAAAATGCTAGAATTAAACTTAATACATTACAACTTCCCAAAGATAAGGGTGGCCTTGCTGTTCCAAATGCTAAAATTTATTTTTTCATTGTGGTTGTGTTGCTGTAATGCATATTACATGTGCTAGCTCATTTGGTGCCATTCATTTTGAATGTGAAAAACCGTGCTAGAGACCCAAACATAATAATAAAAACTAGCTTGCTTACTACCCTAATACATGGTATACATGAGATAGAAAAACAGAAATGCAGCACTTATAAAAGCACATAATGCTTCTAACAAGTGATTACAATGTGCATAATGTAAAAAACATCAATTAAACACATAAGTGCATAAGAATTATGAATTCCCAAAAGAAATCCCAGAAATTATTTGAGCATTCTTAATGTGTAGCAGAAGAAAAAAATAGAATGAGTATCCTAATAGCCTCAAAGCCTTTCAGTGATAGGACCACCATGCAGACCACGGTGTATAAAAGACACAAATGATCCTTACTCAGGAGAGGTCAAGTAGCGCTTGTTTTGATATTCCATCAGGGGCCTCTGATAACATAATGTATGACGAAACACGTTGGACAGAGCTGAAACTCAGGCCACGGCACATGCACGAACTAGCCGCGGCCATCCTGGTTTGGGCAAATAGACCATCCATGTGATACAATTTGTCTGTATAACATCCACCTATGTACAGTAAGTGCAAATTTTGCTTAATCTGAGTGAGTGTCTCTTCCTTTTTTCATGGCATAATTTCTGCAGGGAACTTTACTGTATATGGATCTGTGGTATACTAAGACCCCTGGAGGAGGTTGGAGGTTCTGTGGAATATCAAAACAAGCACTACTTGACCACTCCTGAGTGAGGGTCAATTGTGTCTGGTAAGCCCCCCACCTTTTATACATCGGGGTGGTCTTATCGCTGAAAGGCTTTGAGGCTATTGGGATACTTATTCTATTTTTCTCTTCTGCTACACATTGAGAAGATTGCTCAAATTAATTTTGAATAGCACCCCATAGCACTTATAGCCCCCCCCCTTAAATACTTACCTGGTTCCTCGTTTGATCCAGCGATGTGCCTAACAGCGGCAGGGCTGCTCTCTCTCCCTTCTCACACAGGACACAGGGGCCAATGGCTCCCGCTGCTCTCAATCAAATCCTGTGAGGAGGGAGCGGGGTATAGGGTCAAGCCATGCTGTGTGTTTTAATAGACACACACAGCCTGGTTTAGGAGCGTGCCCACATTTGTGCCCCCACACGAATTGGATTGCTATAGGGGCACTCAGAGAAGAGGAGTAGGGAGTGCCAGCAGGGGACCCCAGATGAGGCGGGTTCAAGGCTGCTCTGTGCAGTACCATTGCACAGAGCAGGTAACTTTTTTTTATACTTAAAATAATAAAAATAAAGAATTATACCTAACAAAATACAAAAAACCACCCATGGACAACATAAAGACACACAGTTTTCTTTAAAAGCAGGTAACTTTTTTTTATACTTAAAATAATAAAAATAAAGAATTATACCTAACAAAATACAACCACCCTGAATGCAATACAAATGTGAAGTATTCAGACAACATATGAGCAAACGGCATATGATGGGGAAATACATACAACAGGGCAGCACAGTGGTGTAGTGGGTAGCACTTTCACCTAGCAGTATAAAGGTTTGCTGGTTCAAATCCCAACCACGACACTACCTGCCTGGAGTTTGCATGTTCTCCCTGTGCCTGCATGGGTTTCCTCCGGGTACTCCGGTTTCCTCCCACACTCCAAAGACATGCTGGTAGGTTAATTGGCGTCTGTCCAAAATTGGCCCTAGTATATGAATGGGGACCTTGGATTGTGGGCTCCTTGAGGGTAGGGACCGATGTGAGTGTGCGATGTACAATGTACAGGGATAGGGACAATTGTAGACATGCAGCCACACTCACTCAGGTTGAACTGGATAGACTGGTGACTTTATTCAACCTTACTATGTAACAAAACATTTTACGCAAATGATGCCACAGCAATTTCATTATTTACTAGGAGGAACAGTGCACAAACTCATGCAAGCTCCTGCATAATAATGAATAATCTGTTAGTGATGTTGAACAGTGCTGGGCTGTGTAATTTGAGGGGGCTAGCACAGAATGGTGAACAAGAGTTTTATGAAAATATACAGTTTCTTATATATTATTTTCTGGTTAGCCAAGTATATTTTATGAAATAGGCAGATAAAAGGCAAGTCCAAGTTTGTGGAAAGGAAGGGACTAGGGTGTGAAACACGTAGAATGGTTGCAAGCTGCTTTCTTTTAACCACTTAAGGACCAAGCCTCTTTTTGAGATTTGTTTACAAGTTAAAAACATTTTTTTTTTGCTAGAAAATTACTTAAAACCCCCCAAAAATTATTTTTTTTTTCTAACACCATAGAGAATAAAATGGCGGTCGTTGCAAAACTTTGTCACACGTATTTGCGCAGCAGTCTTACAAGCTATTTTTTTTTTTAAAAAATACACTTTTTTTGAATAAAAAAATAAGACAACGGTAAAGTTAGCCCAATTTTTTTATATTGTGAAAGATAATGTTACGCCAAGCAAATTGATACCCAACATGTCGCGCTTCAAAATTGCGCCCGCTCGTGGAATGCGACAAACTTTTACCCTTAAAAATCTCCATAGGCGACGTTTAAAAAATTCTACAGGTTGCATGTTTTGAGTTACAGAGGACGTCTAGGGCTATAATTATTGCTTTTGCTCTACCAAATCACGGCGATACCTCAAGTGTGGTTTGAACACTGTTTTCATATGTGGGCGCTACTCACGTATGCAGTCGCTTCTGCACGCAAGCTTGGCGGGACAGGGCGTGTTTAAAATTTTTAGTATTATTTATTTTACCTTTTATTTTTGCACGGTTCTTTTAAAAAAAAAAAATCGTGTCACTTTTATTCCTATTACAAGGAATCTAAACATCCCTTGTAATAGAAAAAAAGCATGACAGGACCTCTTAAATATGAGATCTGGGGTCAAAAAGGCCTAAGATCTCATATTTACACTACAATGCAAAAAAAAATACCCTTCAAGAGCTATGCCCCTCTCCCGCCGCCGATAAAAGTGATCATGCGGTGAATCCGCCGCAGAGACCACTTCTCAGAAACCGAACCGCCGGGCCGAAAAAGAGGATACCGGGGGTTATGGTAGCCAACTGCGGCCATAACAACGATATTCCTCTTCAAACTTAGGGCGTATATCGGCGTGCGGCAGTCCGGAAATGGTTAAAATGTTTCATTCCTTACATTCTTACAAATGAGTGACTCCTATACCCTATTATATGTATTTTGTATATGGTGAGCTGTGCAGCCAGAGATTTGCAATTATACAAAAAACAGTGGAAGTGATTTTGGAGACCACAAAAAAAAATGCAAATATCTTTTCAAATACTTATTAAAAAAATAAATAAAAACCCCAGCTGTACAGCATCTCACAAAAGTGTTTACACCCATCACATTTTTGTAATTATATCTTTTCATGCGTAACAGTGTATAACAGTGTAAATTTGCTATCCCCTCAAAATAAGTTGACACACAGCCAAAACCGCTGGCAACAAAAGTGAGTAAACCCCTAAGTGAAAATGTCCAAATTGGGTCCAAAGTGTCAATATTTTGCGTGGCCAACATTATTTTCCAGCACTGCCTTAACCCTCTTGGGTATGGAGTTCACCAGAGCTTCACAGGTTGCCACTGGATCCTCTTCCACTCCTCCATGATGACATCACGAAGCTGGTGGATGTTGGAGATATTGCGCTCCTCCACCTTCTGTTTGAGGATGCCCCACAGATGCTCAATAGGGTTTAGGTCTGGAGACATTCTTGGTCAGTCCATCACCTTTACCCTCAGCTTCTTTATCAAGGCAGTGATCGTCTTGGAGGTGTGTTTGGGGTCATTATGTTGGCCCTTCGGCTCAGTCTCCGAAGGGAGGGGATCATGCTCTGCTTCAGTATGCCACAGTACATGTTGCAGCCACCAGCCCATGACACTCCCACTACCATGCTTGATTGTAGGGAAGACACACTTGTCTTTGTACTCATGACTTGGTTGTCGCCAAACACGCTCGACACCATCTGAACCAAATACGTTTATCTCGGTCTCATCAGACCACAGGACATGGTTCCAGTAATTTATGTCCTTAGTCTGCTTGTCTTCAGCAAACTGTTTGCAGGCTTTCTTGTGCATCATCTTTAGAAGAGGCTTACTTCTGGGACGACAGCCATGCAAACCAATTTGATGCAGTGTGTGGCATATGGTCTGAGCACTGACAGGCTGACTCCCCACCCCTTCAACCTCTGCAGCAACGCTGGCAGCATTCCTATGTCTATTTCCCAAAGGCAACCTCCGGATTTGACGCCGAGCACATGCACTCAACTTCTTTGGTCGACTAGGGCGAGACCTGTTCCGAGTGGAACCTGTCCTGTTAAACCACTGTATGGTCTGGGCCACCATGCTGCAGCTCAGTTTCAGGGTCTTGGCAATCTTCTTATAGCGTAGGCCATCTTTATGTAGAGCAACAATTCTTTTTTTTCAGATCCTCAGAGTTCTTTGCCATGAGGTGCCATGTTGAACTTCAGTGACCAGTATGATAGAGTGAGAGCAATAACACCAAATTTAACACACCTGCTCACCGTTCACACCTGAGACCTTGTAACACTATTGAGTCACATGACATCGGGGAGGGAAAATGGCTAATTGGGCCCAATTCTGACATTTTCACTTAGGGGTGTAGTCACTTTTGTTGCCAGCGATTTAGACATTAATGGCTGTGTTGAGTTATTTTGAGGGGACAGCAAATTTACAGTGTTATACAAGTTGTACACTCACTACATTGTAGCAAAGTGTAATTTCTTTAGTGTTGTCACATGAAAAGATATAATAAAAATATTTACAAAAATGTGAGGGGTGTACTCACTTTTGTGAGATACTGTATATGCTTCACATTAAAACCATATTTTTTGGAAGATTAATGCTGGCCCTAAAAAGGCAATTTTTTCTGCAACTACCACCAATTTTCTGTTAAAGATAAATACATTTATTCATCAAGGCAACTTTCCCGCTTACAGTTTATTTATATTTCTATGCCAAAGTTGGTGGTAGATTGTTTTTGTCCATTTGACCATTTTTACAATTAAAGACAGTGTACTCAATTTCTAGAACACTTGCCCATGTTTCTAGCCAGAACAGCAGCTGACAGGCATTTTGCTATATATTAGCTAAATGGTTTATTTGCAGGGGGGGGGGGTTAACAGCTAATTATATTAGTAAAGGGGCTACAATTGTAGGAAATTGTATAAGCGCCCCCTACTTATTCAAAATTGAATGTCAGTGTTATTTGGGAATATATCTTAAAAGTGGTTGTAAACCCTTTCATATACCCAGTAAAGTGACTGGCCTCAGGTGACACAGAGATTAAACAAATCGTCCTACATAAATTTTACTTTCTTTATCTGCAGTCTTCTCTTCACAAACTGAATCATGTTAAAATCCTTCACCATGAGGGGGGGGGGGGGCGTTGCCAGGCTGCCAGGCTGTAAACCGGACGGTTACGCCTTTCTACCACAGTTTGGTTTTGGGATAAGGCTGTGTGTACAGTTAGCCAAATGGCTTGTTGGGTATTACACAGTAGCAGGGAGTTTTTGTCTTTTTGGACTGTTTTTGGACTTCTAGTGCAATGCCATTTTTCTTTTTTGCTCCGTAAGTCTATGCATGACATGTCTTCTACTTGTGGTGCCCCAGGGCACGTATCATATTCTATGTTAACACTTATGTTTTATTACAATCAACAATGACTGTTACTAAACTACAACTAGTCTCGTGGAATGTCAGGGGCTTAAACAACAAATTTAAAAGAGACCAGGTGTTCCAATATCTTAAGCCTTTTAGACCCTATGCAGTATTTTTCTAAGAATCACAGACGGTGGCAGGATCTTGGCCCTCCGCCATCCATGGGTGCAGAGGGTGCTGCATGCTACTTACTCGACCTATGCCTGGGGAGTCTATACTAATTAGCAAGTTGGTCCCATGTACTGTACCCCAGGTTATAACAGACCCAGGGGGTTGTTACTTAATTGTGGTAGCAGATTTATTCACTTGCAGATTGGTGCTGGTAAATTTCTACATTCCTCCGCCCTTCCAGGTACAAGTACTGTACAATGTGGCGAGTAAACTGTCTCTCTTCATGTGTCTCCCTCTCATCTTAGCTAGGGACTTCAATGCAATTTTGGATGCTATGCTTGACACTTCTAACCCCTTCCATTCCCCTTCCTCTGAGCTTTTAGCGTGGGCCGACTGTGTCCCTCATGGAGTTGTGGCGATGGAAACATCCAGAGGTTGTCAGTTTCTCGCCTCTTTCTAAAACCCACAGGTCCTCCTCTTGGATTGATTTGGCTTTCACCAATTCCCTAATGCTTCAAGTAGTCAGATCCGCAAAATATCTTCTGGGAGGTCTTTCTGATCATACCCCTGTGTCTGTAAATTTTGGATTCACGGGTACAGGGAGGTGCATGGGGGTTGAGTCCTGGCTGGATAGAATGGCCCTATTGAGAGGACAATGTCTCCTCGGTGACCCTTCCTGTAGTCTGGGATGCCTTTAAGGCCTATATAAGAGGGCAGTACATTTCTGCAAAAAAAGGCAAGCCGACAGGATCATAATGCTACCTTGCGGTGGTTGCAGGAGGAGGAACAGAGCTGCGAGCTAGCTCATGCGTTGGTTCCTACCCCTGACACCTATGCCAAACTGTTGGAGGCTAGGCGGCAACTAACCCACAACATCAGAGAGCCAACTCAAACATCCTGGGTACAGAGAGCAGAATCTTATTTTGAGCAGTGCGGGTACAGACGAATACCCAGTGTATCCACATGCCCACTGGGGAGCGTACCTTGGACCCTAAAATAATTTTTACTTTTCTCACATAATATAGCAACTTATATGCACCTATACCTGCTTATAATATGATTGAATTGAAGGAGTTGCTTATGGATCTCCCTATTCCTACTCTTTTGGCTGCTGAAGTTGAACTCCTGGATAAGGATCTCACCCTTGAGGAAATTGAGTAGGCTTCAGATCTTTCCCCCCCCCCCCCCCTCACAAGTCCCATGGTCCTGTAGGCTTAAAAACTGAGTGGTACAGAACACATGTGGGGACTTTGGGACCTAGACTTCAAGCCATATATGAATTATGCATTGAAAACTATGTCCTACTGGACTCCTTGTCAGAAACTCATGTTATTGTATTGCCAAAACTGGGTAAGGACCTCCTGGATTGCTCCTCCTATAGACCTATTGCCCTGTTCTATCAGGGTTTGAAATTTTTTATTTTTTTGAATCAAAAAAAAAAAGTTTTATTGAGCATATTTAAAAAAAATGACATAGAAATACAAAGTGCAACAGGCACTAATCATAAAGTGAAGGCATTGACATATTCGTACTGAGGGTAAATCATAAAAGGTCAAAACAACAAGGATTGCCTGGATTTGGACATAGCATAGCGCATAACACACATATGGGAAGCATCAAGCAGTCTAGCACATATTAACAGGACCAAATGAGCCCTAAGAGGGGGGTGTATGGGAATAGAGAATATGGGGATAAGTGGACACAAAATACTGTGGGGGGAGTTTCAAATGTTGGGTGAGGGTCACACCTTGACAGTGCAGGTGGAAGCGTCCTCCAGCCACCTGTCCCAAATTTTGTAGTATTTATTCGGGCAACCCCTCTGTAGGTATAGTACCTTTTCATAGGGGAGGGTAACATTGATGGCCCTTATCCACTATGGTAATTGCTGCCTCGAGCTGGCTAACCTTGGAAGAGAAAAAAAGAAGGGTGTGGTGGCACATACAGGAATCAAAACCAAAGAATTTTATTGAAGATCAATAAGATCATAGGAACATGACACACAATGATCCAAAGGGTGCTCAGTGGATGCGTTTCACACAAAACGTGCTTACTCTTCAATAAAAATTCATTGATTTTAATTCCTGGATGTGCCTCCGCCCTTTTTTGTTTCACTTGGATTTCTCTGGCTGCAGCCCAGGAAGGCACCCAGAATTTTATTCAGCACTATACGAGATCCTGCAGGTGGCTTGTGAGTCCTATGTACCCAGCTCTCCTAATTCCTTCTGGATACTCTCCAAATCCGACATAATAGAAAGCCAGACGGGGTTCAGCTTCCATATGCGGACGGCAGGAGGAGCATGCAAGCGTAGAGTAGTCTAATATGGGGAGTGGGCAAAGCACTCTAGCTCCAGACCCCACATCAAGTAGACTAGGCAACAGAGTGGGTGAAACAAGGAGTAGGTCTACATGGGACATGGCAGAGTGGGAAGGAGTGAAACATGAAAAAGCTACAGATGTCAGGTACTTAAACCTCCAGGTGTCAACCAGGGTGAACTCTGAAAGGAACCTCCCAAACAGTGATTGTGGGTTGAGTTGATGCAGGGATAGTGGGCCTAAGTTTATCTAGGCTGGGATTTATCATCATGTTAAAAGCCCTGATCCATATGGCATGCACCGTGGGATGCTGAGCGATAAAGGCCACCCCTCCTGTAATACAGTAAACTGGAATGGTGGGGGAATGTAAAATGCCATCAGAAGAATTTCCAAGCTGCCGATAGTGGCATGCAAGAATAGTGACTGACCCTGCGGATCCGACTGCAAGCTGTGGAGCTGAAATTGTACCGGATTTGGCCATCGGGATAGCTACTCTGCGTGAGTTAGAGGTATACGGGGGTTGATGCAGCCAGCCAACCCTCTGTGTTCCGTCTCAGACACTCTCTCCCGCTGCTTGTGGATGTCCTGTCTGATGAGGGATGTGTCTACCTTTACCTCCCCATTCTTTGTGGTGAGAGTGGTCTGGCAGAGGGAGATGGCTTTGAGTACTCATGCAGTGTCCCCATGTTGGGTTCCTTCTCCTCCGGAATTGGAGCAGCGACATCTTCCTCCGCCGGGTCCCGCTCCTCGTGGCAGTGTTTATCCAGCTTTGGCTCCGGACACTCGCTTTGGTGGCGACATGGAAGCAGGAGAGGCGAGGGTCGCTGTAGGATTGGTGAACAGGATTATGCTCAAGCAGAGCTCTCAGTCTACACACCCTATGCCATGCAGCTCCAGGCAACGTCCCCGGTTTGAGAATTCTTACTAAAACTCTAGCCACCAGGCTATTGTAGGTTACTACTACTTACCTAAGGAGGTTATTTACTGATATACAGATCACGCTCGTATGATATGGAAAAAGGCCTTTGATTTGGTGGACTGGGGCTATATGGCCTCGGTGCTGGGCGTATGTGTTTTGGTCCCTGTTTCATGGCCTGAATTTCCTACTGTAGCGTCTCTGAAGATCGGTAGTGGGATTTCTGCTCCGTTTGCAGTGGCAGGGGTGCCCACTTTCACTCTTTTTATTTGCTTTCATGAGGTCTACTGGAGCCTATAGCTATTGCCCTCAGGAGGTCCACTGAAGCAGGAGCTCTGTTTGTGCGTGGAGTCAGAGAATGTACAGCCCCCTATGCAGACAGACAGACAATCTCCTCCTATACCTTCAGGGCCCTGGTCCCTCCCTGCAGGTGGCTTTTAAAAAACAAAATACCTTCTCTACCTATTCGGGGCTTAGAGTAAATTGGAGGAAGTCCAGTGTTTTACCTATTGATACCTATACCTTGGGTTGCTCACATTAAATACCTTGGGATTGTCATCTCTGCTAAAGTAACAGATTTTTTTGGACCTTAATGTCCACCCCCTAATTTCTGCATTTAAAAGGCATTTGGAGGCATGCAAACATCTACCCCTATCATTACTAGGAAGAATTAACCTGCTTAAAATGAAGATTTTACCCATTTTGTATTTCCTCTGAATTACCCTGTTGTGGGTCCCTTGTTCCTACTTCCAGAAAATTGAGGGCCTAGTAAGCTCCTTTTTGTGGTCCTTCCTCCCAAGAATAGGACTGCAAGCTCTTCAAGAACCTTTAGACCAAGGAGGCCTTGCATTGCCTGGTTTACAAAAGTACTTTTTGACAAGTCAGATGGTATATGCACGTAGATGGTTGACTAGAGATGATGAGGATGCGGCCACTTTGTTGGAGGTGGCTCTGGTACGCTCAAATGAAGGACTACATCACTTTTTTTTGGGGACCACAGGGCTACAAGGTAATGACTAGCTCTATGCGGTTTACTGTTAAGGCATGGGATAAGGTATGAAACATTATGCAGCCAGAGGGCACCAAATATTCTCCTTCTACGCCACTCTGGTATAATCACCATTTGCCTCATTTTGCCGCAATACCGGATCCCATTGTGTGGGCAGAGAAGGAGGTCAGGCAGCTTAGGGATATTGTAGGAAGCGGGCAGCTGCTTACACTTAATGAACTTAAGTCAAAATTTCAATTTCACAATTGGTATTTTTTCCAGCTACCTGAAACTGTGCCATGCTTTCCTTTCTCAGTTTGGAAGCACAGCTTTACAGATCCAAACCTCAGACCTGGAACAGTTGCTGGCATCAGAACAGCTCCCCAAGAGGCTGTCCGAAGCCCATAAAGAATTGTTTACGATTAAATCTAAATCTATGGAAAGTGTCAGGGAGTGGTGGATGTCTGTGATACCCAATTTTCAAGGCAATGATTCTGATATGAAGGATTGCCCCTTTAAATATTTGGTGTCCTCCAGGAACCCCACCTCATTCAATATAAAATTCTCCATCGGATTTATTACACTCGCACCAGACTTGCCAAAATTTCTGCTTCTGACTCGGCGAACTATTGCCAGCATTCTCCAGCAGACTTTGAGCATACATTTTGGCAATGCCCACTAATACAGCTTTTCTGGCAGGCGGTGGTTTGGGCCCTTGATGATATTACAGGTCTTCGTATACCCTTGACTATTGCTGTTTTTTTACTTGGTCTGGTGGAAGAATTAGCACCCCTCAGATCGCAGAGGACCTTACTATCTATTACTCTGTTTTATGCACATAAAGCGATTCTTCTATATTGGAAGAAAGCTAAGGTACGCCCACTGACTTATTGGAAGACCCTAATTAATAAGGCATTGTCATTCTATAAAGCCACATACCAAAATAGAGGATGTCCCAAAAAATTTCAGAAGGTATGGCAAGGTTGGACTTCTGACTCATCCACACTTACTTGAGGCTGTCATAATTAAACATGAGTCGGGTTTGATTACTCATTGAGGGACAGAGGGGACATCAGACTGTGTTGGTAGTCATGTTGGGTACTCAGATATCAATCATGCCTAGGGAGGTGTTGTCAGTATGTTAACATTGCTGTGGGGCTCCGGTAAAGGTGGTATTGTCATGCTGAAATTTTCCTAGGCTGTATCTCAAATGTAAATGTCTTTATATCCTTGCACAGGTATTGTGGCGGGGGGGGGGGGGGGGGGTTATTACGGGATGTTTTTGTTGCCCTGTTTTTCTTTAGCATCTGGCTGTGCCAGTAAAAGCTACTGTATTTTTATTTCTCCCTGTTTTGTATGCTTTGAAGTGTAAAATAAAATAAAAATATATTTAAAAAAAATTTAAAAAATCCTTCTCCATCTGTTAGTATCAGAGGAGGGGGTGGAGAGCTGCAGTTACACTGTGTGAGCGCTGATTGGGAGGAAAGGCACACACCCTCCTCCACACAGCAAACAGGAACGAAGGAAGGATACAGAGCTGTGTACTGAATAGTCAAGCTGTTGCGCTGAGCTCCCTCCCCATCACAAATGTATTTGATGTGTCGGGAAAACTTCTCAGAAGTGACACATGCTGATAACAGAGGAATGAAGCACCAGAGAGAAATGACACTTAGAGCTTTGGAGTGAGATAAGTAAACACTACAGATATATGCGTTTTGTTCAGATTTCATGACTGAGGTTTACAACCACTTTAAGGGATAGAAAAATACATTTGATTACGTGCATTCCAACAAATGATATTGTGACATTTCTCACCATGAATTGACGTCATACCGAGAGTATATGATGGTCTGCGCATTTGCAGAGACTTATTCAGAGATGGGTAGGTGCTACTGAAGAGAACATCATTGGGCAGTGCTTGGTCCAGGAGTGATGTGTGTGCATTGATAAATACCATCTCTCGCTGACTGCTGTAGATACTCTCATCAGAAAGTGTCCTGTGCAAAGACCGCTTGCTAATTGGAGTTGTAGGAAAAGATGACTGAAAAAAAAAAAAAAGAAAGAAAATAAAACCTTTAAATGTTGCACCTGTAAGTCGTTTACTTCTTTGGTACTAGACTAGATAATATATAGACAATTTTAAAGGTTGTAAGAAGAAGGAAAAGTACCAAAGACTTGGCACCTTTAGATCCCCATTTGTTGAAATTGTACCCTCAGATAATGCCTGATAAGCTCCTCGGTCACTCTCTTTTCTCCTGTTAACATGGTCCATGCACTGCAGCACACCGATTGGTTCTTTGTGCTGCTTCTCCCTCACTGTCTCTGAGCTCTGCTTCACAGGGATTTCAAGAGGCTGATATCAAGTCAAATTTAAGTGATTAGACTGATTGCATTAACAAAAAATGTTTTTAAGATGTATTGGGGCTCATTCACACAGTTGTTCCATGCCATATATCGCCCAGATCTGTGTTTTTCTGCAAGGGTACACCTAAGTCTTTCCCAATTACCTCCAGCCAATCACTGACAGGCCGAGAGAGCTGTCAGTAAGTATTTGCACACTGAGCAATTACTTGCAGTTAGGAACATACGAGTGGTCTGGGATGCAAACAGTCTGCATACAGGGCTATTCACCCTAGCTGCATGTCATCGCTCCTTAAAGCGAAATTAAACTCTCTCAATCAGCATTACCTATTTTTAATCCTTATACTGCCAATATTAGTACAAAAATAGGAAGGTATATTTTCACCTTTTTTTTTTTTTTAACATTTCACCAGTTGCTTCCTGGTCTTGGCCAAACTATTGTCATACATCCCAGGAGTCTGCATAAGCATTTATTTTTTTTCTTTCAACTGGAGGAGGGGAAGAGGGGGCCTTCTCAGCTAAGCACACCCTTCTGCCTGCATGCCAGAGCTAAGGGCAGAGGGATTCCAGGAAGTAAATGCTACATGAACCATCTGCCCCTACTCAAGAAGGTCACGGCTGGAATTGCTAGGGTGTGTTTTTCAAAGTGATTTCTCAACAAAAAAGCACAGACACATGGTTGGACTGGGTGAGTTTGCTTTGAATATTAAAAATGAATTAAAAATAGTGCTTTTAGTTTGTGGTGCTCAGATATAATTTAGTTCTGCTTTATGTGATTACATGCGAACAACCGCAGACAGTGGCAGCCCCTCTCTGCTTTGACCCTGGATTCCTTTCTGCAGCCAAACGGAATCACCTACACCTGCTGATCTGGGCGATGCCAGGAATAGGCATGTGCATGAGTCCTTAAGGATTAACAGGCTGCATTACTTTGTGCCTTTTATATCTACCTGGTATTCAGCTTTAAGTGTCCATCTATTTCTGTCAGTGATTTTTGGCCTGACATCACTGTTCAACGGTTTTCCTTAACACACTTCCCTTGCCCTTAAGTAAACTTCTCCACTCTGATCTTATGAAATGTACAACACTTGCTATTATCAAAGTCTTGAAATTACTTTCTGGGTGGCACATTTGAGTACTTTCAGTTTGATATAGACCTTTATATTTCCTTGACTGGAGGCCTAAGACTGGCCCTCTATTATACCATTTTATTGTACAGTTTTCCTTTCGTTTTACCAAAACCATATAATAGGAGGTCAAACCTAAAAACGTTAAATTAGTATGCAATCAGGCATGCCTTTACACTACAAAGTTAAACGTAAATCTAAAGAAAACTGAATAAGAAAATTGTATAATGTATGGGCAGCTTACGCCTCAGCCTCCCCCACAGTGATTGACTACACCGATAACAGCCCTTTAACCAATGAGATTGCCTTGGCTGGCCAATAAAGTCACCTCCTCTTGTAAGTGGGGCAGTAAAAGGCACAGTTTAGTTCCACATATGGGCAGGCATAAAGCCAAAGTCAAGGCCCCACAAGAAAGTGAATGTAGTCATGAAATATGCATATGGGACTTTCTCATTGTGACATCACATAATTTTTTCTGTAACAAGTATGATTGTTCTTCAAACAGACTACTTATATATATATATAGGAACACGGTAAATACTAAAGATATGAACACATCTTGGGTCTTTACACATCTATTTTGGTATGTACGAAATTTTTTTTTTCATCTTTTATACTTTGCCCACAACCTAGGTTAACAAAACACCTAATTATCCTAATTGCCCCCACTCTACCACAGTTTGAACCCAATTGGGGTAGTAGAGTGGTCTGGAGGCATGATTTCACAGCACCTGGGTAAGGTTCGGTGACACGGTTCTCGTACATACAATGTTAATACATAAGCTTTTCCTATAGTGTTCTTCTATCACAAGTTCACATCTCATACTTTAGATCACAAGTTACTCATAATTTTATCCATGTTGTTTGACTGCTACGATATCCCATATATGAATGTAAAGTAAATATATGCACTATATCGTTTTGTCTTTCTTTCTTTCCTGTATTGTTCTTTTATGTGAAATAAAAATATTGAACGAGAAAGTGAATGTAGTCTTGAATGAGGCACAAAGGTTGCGTTTAGGCAGCGCTTTTTATTTTGGTCAGAATTTTGTTAGCTCTAAAGCCCATGTTCAGGTAAATAGTGTACCACCCACCACCAAACTGATCACTGGCTTAAAAGAAAAATCAACAACCTAAATTGGCTGGCCAGTGACAGGGTACTCTCAGAATCTAGAAAACCAGTGACGTCATGATGGAAGGACCAGCCCCAGCCAGCACTGGAATATCAGTCCCCCCCAGTCAGAAATGTCACTAGTAAGGGACCCAAATGGCGGACTTGTATACAGTGCCTTGCAAAAGTATTCACCCCCATTGGCATTTTACGTGTTTTGTTGCCTCACAACCTGGAATTAACATGGATTGTTTGACATGCGATCATTTAGTTTATAGAACATGCCCATAACTCTGAAGATCTTTTTTTTTTTATTGTGAAGCAAACAACAAATAGGACAAAAAAACAGAAAAAGTCAATGTGCATAACTATTCACCCCCCTAAAGTCAATACTTTGTAGAGCCACCTTTTGCGGCCATCACAGCTCCAAGTCACTTTGGATAAGTCTCTATGCGCTTGCCACATCTTATCACTGGGATTTTTGCCCATTCCTCCTTGCAAAACTGCTCCAGCTCCTTCAAGTTGGATGGTAGGCGCTTGTGAACAGCAATCTAAGGCTGACCACAGATTTTCTAATGGATTGAGGTCTGGGCTTTGACTAGGCCATTCCAACACATTTACATTGTTTTCCCTTAAACCACTCAAGTGTTGCTTTAGCAGTATGTTTGGGGTCATTGTCCTGCTGGAAGGTGAACCTCCGTCCTAGCCTCAAATCACACACAGAGTGGTACAGGTTTTGCTCAAGAATATCCCTGTATTTAGCACCATCCATCTTTCCCTCAACTCTGACCAGTTTCCCAGTCCCGACTGCTGAAAAACATCCCTACAGCATGATGCTGCCCCCACCATGTTTCACTGTGGGGATGGTGTTCTGTGGGTGATGCAATGTGTTGGGTTTGCGCCAGACATAGCGTTTTCTTTGATGGCCAAAAAGTTCAATTTTAGTCTCAGCAGACAAGAGCACCTTCCTCCATACATTTTGGGAGTCTCCCACACGCATTTTTTCGCGAACTCAAAATGTGCCATTTTGTTTCTTGCTGAAAGTAATGGCTTTCTTCTGGCCACTCTGCCATGAAGCCCAACTCTATGGCGTGTACGGCTTATTGTCGTCCTATGTACAGATACTCCAGTCTCTGCTGTGGAACTCTGCAGCTCCTCCAGGGTTACCTTAGGTCTCTGTGTTGCCTCTGATTAATGCCGGTCCGTGAGTTTTGGTGTGCGGCCGTCTCTTGGCAGGTTTACTGTTGTGCCATATTCTTTCCATTTGGTTATGATAGATTTGATGGTGCTCCTAGGGATCATCAAAGATTTGGATATTTTTTTATAACCGAACCCTGACTTGTACTTAACAACTTTGTTTGGAGTGTTCCTTGGTCTTCATGGCAGTGTTTGGTTTAGTGGTGCCTCTTGCTTAGGTGTTGCAGCCTCTCAAAAGGGGCATTTCAAAAAGGTGTTTATATGTAATGACAGATCATGTGACACTTGGATTGCACACAGGTGGACATCATTTCACTAATGAAGGTAATTGGTAGCTTTTTATGGGCTTCATAACAAAGGGGGTGAATACATACGCACATGCCAATTACCAGTTAATTTATTTCTGAAAAATTGTTTTATTTATATATTTTTCTAATTTTACTTCACCAACTTAGACTATTGTGTTCTGATCCATCACATATAATTCTGATTAAAAAAACATCGAACTAAAGGCTGTAACGTAATAAAATAGGTAAAAAGCCAAGGGGGATGAATACTTTTGCAAGGCACTGTATATTGTATAACTTGCTTCATAAAATAAGAAAAACAAAACATGCAAGATGAGTTAGGGGGAGGGGGTTAATAATTGCCTGGTAAAGCTTTAAAAGCTCACAAATCAAAATGACTGACTGACACACCTTTTTTAGAGCTACACACATTTGCTAATTTGCCACCAACCTAGTATGGGCTCTTTCACACGGACGGACCGTATGTCCGTTTTTCATCCATCCGTTTTCGGATGAAAAACGGACATACAGGTATCCCTATGGGATAGCGGGTGTCAGCGGATGAGCATCCGCTGACACCCGCTCTCGTCCGTGCCCGCCATGCTCCGTTTCTGCAGACGGAGGAAAACCCAATTTTTTCATCCGTCTGCAGAGCGGATCGGGTGACGACGGACGCTACGGTCCGTCGTCACCCGATCTCCCATAGGGGAGAGCGGCGCTCTGACAGGTCCGTCCCTGCACGGAGTGCAGAGACGGACCTGTCATCCTACTGCTCAGCGGAGATCACTACGGCGATCCCCGCTGAGCAAGCGGCTATCCACGGGGCGGATCTGCACTGATCCGCCCCGTGTGAAAGAGCCCTATGACTCGTGATATAGTTTCCAAAAAATCCAAATGCTTTTTTCATGTTTATGTTATTTATGCTTAGAACACTTAAAACTGAACTCCAGTTCTTGACACATTTCACATAGTTCGTCAGAGACAAACAATGTCTCTGACTAACATGTGAGGCCACTCAGCTAAGGCTACATACAGCATACCGCATTGTGTACGGGGTTGGAGCCAAGACTTCCTATCTCATACCAGTCAGAGAGGCAAACTGATAATGTCACAACTTCAAACTGAGCCAATCAGAGGAAGCTTTGTATTGATTGCTATAATACATTGCTTTCTCTGAATGGCTGAGCACCGATGTGATAGACTCGGCTACATCCAGTTTATACCTCACATCCAGCAGCCTCACGTTAGTGAGGGACATACTGTAGTTGGTTTGGGCCAGCTTGGCCCAAACCAACTATGTAAAGCATATCAAAAGCTGGAGTTCAGCTTTAAAGCTGTAAAAAATTGATATTTTCAACTGATTACCAAAATATGGTACAGGAAAGGGAGTCTGACAGGTAGATGTCCCACTGAGAATGATGGCTTTTAGGATACTTGCTTATACCTGAGGGCTGGTTCACACCACAAAAATGCACTTTGGATGCGTTCTGGATTAGTTTTTGCCTACAGTTGACACCACAAAAACGCACTCTGGATGCGTTTCTTCATGCATGTTTTTGATGGGTTCCAGTGCATCTTTTCCCCTCTTGTTTTTTCTTTTTTTCCAAGGTTTCCCAGGGTTTTTTCTGCTGCAATGCATTCCAGTGAGTTCATGGTGCATTTTTCTCCATTCCTGCCTGTGGCCAATTATTGCTCTCCTCGCCGCTGGCTCTACGATTGGCCAAGCATGCGGGGTCACAGTGCATGCTTGGCCAATCATCAGCCAGCAATGCTCACACGAATTTGATGCGAACGGCCCTCAGAGTTCTGCCCTCGACGAGCGGACGAACGGCCGATGTTCGATTCGAACATGGGTTCGAATCGAACACCGGGCCCATCCCTAGTCCTGACATCACCTGTTATTTTATAGCACTTTTTTGGCTTTAAACACAGAAAGGAGTACCTACTGCACTGTTGTCATGGAAACAGAGCGCTGAGGACAACCATTATAAAAATGTTGCTCTTACAGTGAAGTATAGCGGGCGCTCTGCGTGTCTAGTGCACAGCGGGCGCTCTGCGTGTCTAGTGCGCAGCGGGCGCTCTGCGTGTCTAGTGCGCAGCGGGCGCTCTGCGTGTCTAGTGCGCAGCGGGCGCTCTGCGTGTATAGTGCGCAGCGGGCGCTCTGTATATAGTGCGCAGCGGCGCTCTGTATATAGTGCGCAGCGGGCGCTCTGTATATAGTGCGCAGCGGGCGCTCTGCGTGTCTAGTGCGCAGCGGGCGCTCTGCGTGTCTAGTGCGCAGCGGGCGCTCTGCGTGTCTAGTGCGCAGCGCGCGCTCTGCGTGTCTAGTGCGCAGCGCGCGCTCTGCGTGTCTAGTGCGCAGCGCGCGCTCTGCGTGTCTAGTGCGCAGCGGGCGCTCTGTATATAGTGCGCAGCGGGCGCTCTGTATATAGTGCGCAGCGGGCGCTCTGTATATAGTGCGCAGCGGGCGCTCTGCGTGTCTAGTGCGCAGCGGGCGCTCTGCGTGTCTAGTGCGCAGCGGGCGCTCTGCGTGTCTAGTGCGCAGCGGGCGCTCTGCGTGTCTAGTGCGCAGCGGGCGCTCTGCGTGTCTAGTGCGCAGCGCGCGCTCTGCGTGTCTAGTGCGCAGCGCGCGCTCTGCGTGTCTAGTGCGCAGCGCGCGCTCTGCGTGTCTAGTGCGCAGCGCGCGCTCTGCGTGTCTAGTGCGCAGCGCGCGCTCTGCGTGTCTAGTGCGCAGCGCGCGCTCTGCGTGTCTAGTGCGCAGCGCGCGCTCTGTATATAGTGCGCAGCGCGCGCTCTGTATATAGTGCGCAGCGCGCGCTCTGTATATAGTGCGCAGCGCGCGCTCTGTATATAGTGCGCAGCGCGCGCTCTGTATATAGTGCGCAGCGCGCGCTCTGTATATAGCGCACAGCGCGCGCTCTGTATATAGCGCACAGCGCGCGCTCTGTATATAGTGCACAGTGCGCGCTCTGTGTAGTGTGTGCTCTGTGTATAGTGTACAGTTTGTACAGTGCGCGCGCTGTGTATTGTGCACAGTGCGCGCGCTGTGTATAGTGTACAGTGCGCGCACTGTGTGCACGAGTATTGGGAGCCGTGACAGCAGAGGATGGGCAGGTAAGGTCCTTGAGGGTTTTGTGCCCCACCCCCAAAAATGTTTTTATCACTAGCCGCCACTGGACAGCATCACATAGTTCAGGGAAAGGTGAATGATCTGCTCTTTTCAGCAAAAGCCCCATGTACCTCATTTATGGGACTAGAAATACAGCTGACCTTTTCCTAAATCAGCAGCTCCAATAATAGGATTTTTGACTTACCAGTAAAATCAGTTTCTAGACGTACAGTACAGGATCTCTAGTCTTTAACCATGGAAAATATTCAACTACCTTCAGATGATTGGATACCAGCTAAAAAAGAAGGGTCATCGGCAAAAAAAGAAGGCTGCAGGAATATTCCATATACAGTATAACCCCTCCCAATACAAGCTAGTCTCTTATGTAGAAAGCAATAGGGTGATCATGAAGAAAAGAGTGGAGGGACCAGTGTACTGTACTCCAAGAAATGTAATTTACTGGTAAGTATTAAATCCTATGCAGTAAACTCCAGTACAGCACACAGGATCTTTAGTCCATGGGACATCCAAAAGCAGCCCAACTGAGATACGGGCAACACACCAAACAGGTCTTTTAGGGCTTGACTGAACTTGGAGAGCAGCTTATAACACCTCATGCCTAATATTGGAATCAGAGGAGGCCTGCTACCTGGTAAGACCAGGTGACTGGCAGCCTTGCAAATGTGAGAAACAGATGCCTGATGTTAAAATGCCTGTAAAGCACCAACAGATCTGATATAATGTGCCTTAACAGGGAAGAATGGAGCCCTATCCTTGAGGCAATAGGCTTTAAAAGATGACTTGTCTAATCCACCTAGCAATGGTGAAATGAGAAGCAGGAATACCCCTGGGGGAACCCTCAGGAAGCACAAAGGGGGAATCAAAGGCAGGAGGCAACAGGCAGAGCTGATGAAGGAGGCTTGGCCGTGCCTTCGAAACAAGTTCCGATTGGCCAGACACAGTGGTAGGTGGCTCCCCACTATGGCAGCTCCGGAAAACTCCTACACATAGTAACACAGCCGGCGTCCTCGCCAGGTCACTCTAGCACCTACCCTAACTAGCACTATGTAAGTGCACCTTATACTGTCAACAATTTGTATTTTAATCAAATAAAATAATGCTGCACTGGCGCTTCTCTTCCTTTTTTGCCTCACAGCACATACCACATCAAGACAGAAGAGAAATTTCCATAGGATGTTTTGGCACAGGACATAAAGAGGGAAGGAAAATGTCCCGTTAAGGTGGGAGGAGGAAACTTCCCGTAGGGAGTAAAGAGGCTTTACGCCTTGAGACAACATTGAAGGCCTCTTTCTACAATAGGGCCACTAACTCAAAGCCACCTTGTGAGTAAGGTCAGATAAAGGAATATCCCTAAATATTTTAAAGAACAGCCTCTGAAGGGCCAAAACAACTAGGTTAAGGTTCACTGAAGTCAAA